>PITA01004132.1:12792-127524 GCA_004023965.1 Spilogale gracilis | reverse complement strand
ACTGCCATCATGCCCCATGACAGAGCTCATTGCCCCAGAGTTCAGTGACTGCGACCATGAGAGAAAAGCTGTGTGAAGTACAGGAGGCTGCTCACCCAGACTCTAGGCTGATGATCACCACACCCTCATTACAGCCCAAACGACTTGTGACAGTGCCATTGGAACACACTGGCATGATTATACACTTCTAATTTGAGAATCCAGTGCAAAGCAGGAAAGAGGCCTAGAGTGAGGCACTGCCAAATGGCTTTGCTCCTTATAACATGAAGACAAATCTATACAGCGGGTTCCAGGCCATTGCTATTGCTTCTCTTGGATGGAGTGGGTTTAAAAACAATACAAACAATAACTTCTATTCTGTGATCAGTCAAGAGTAGCATGTACTGAGCCCTCAGCCCACACAGGTGCCCAGGTGACACCACAGGGCTTACAAACAAGAGGACAGGGTGCCTTTCCCAGAGGAGTCCACCACCGCAAATGTCTTCTGATATCTCCAAAGAGCAAAAGCAGATTCCGTAAAAGCCATCCTTAATTACTATGATGAAGTTAAATGATCTTCACTTCTCCCTCTGACTTCCCCTATTGATCTTGGCACCTTTATTAAATCATTCATCTGAGTTGGCTTTCTATCAACCTTTTACATAGTTTCCTCTGCTTTTTCATGCCTTGCCAGTCTAGGAAAGGCAGAAACCATAAACAACTTCTTTGGATGCTCAACCCCTACCTCTCACATAGCCCTTTGTTCACAGTAGGTACTCAGTAAATCTGTGAAAAAATCAAATTCTACGGTGCTATGATCATTTTAAAATAGATGAAGAGGCTCTATTTCCTCTAACATCTCCCCTTATATGTATCAATGCATAAACATCCACCAATAGATCTTGGAGAATTATATAATTAGAGCTATAAAGAATCTTAAATATCTTCTAATCCCATCCCAGATCCCTTTTGGTGAAGGAAAAGAAAGACCCAAAAGCCAAAGGAACTTCTCAAGGTAGCAAGGCCCATTTGTAACAGAAATCCTGAGAACCCAGATCTTATATTTTCCAATCTAATACTCCCCACACACATGATTCTATGATCCCTCTGAACTGGCTGCCATTACTATCTTCATCATGCCTCACCAAGCTCAGTTTGCTGGACTCCTAACTCACAGATGTTCATAAAAGATGATCATATTTCTTTCCCATTAATGCCCAAGGTTACACTTATAAGGCACAAATCATAAACAGCTCCACCCCCAAGTTCTCAAGCATCTTAAGGCTATGACAAAAGAAAAGTAACTTTTCTTCAACAAGCAAAAGTCTTTGAAAAGAACTTGTTATTCATCAAAAAACCCTGGGCTGGGACAATCTGTTTGGCATTACCTACAATGCAACCCTTTCAATGACATCAACAGGGGATGTAGCGTCTTGGTTCATCACTTTGTTCAGCCCCTCAGCAATTATTATCAGGGCGGTTGTTATGCCAGAGTCCACAAAGGTGGCAAACAGTTCACTAAATCCTTTCCTTTTGTCTAGTTTGAATTCAATCAATGAACAGAATTGAGCAGGAAGGATGTTTAGAAGAGTTTCTTGCTTGGAAGAGTACTGGTCACAAAGACTATGAAAACCTCTGCCTAAAATCTGATTGATGGGATAATGATGAGCATATATCATTGATTCTCAACCCTGCCCACAAAACAGAAATTACAAGAGGACTCCTGAGATTACCAATAGCTGGGCCCACTCCAGACCATTTATTTTTTTTTAAGGATTTTATTTATTTATTTGACAGAGAGAAACACAGTGAGAGAGGGAACACAAGCAGGGGGAGGGAAAGGGGGAGAAGCAGGCTTCCTGCCGAGCAGGGAGCCCGATGTGGAGCTGGATCCCGGGTCTCCCGGATCATGACCTGAGCCAAAGGCAGTTGCTTAACCAACTGAGCCACCCAGGTGCCCCACTACAGACCATTTAAATCAGAATTTCAGGTAAGGGGGGCAGATATTACCATCTTCTAGAAGCTCTTCAGATAATCCTAACATGCAGCCAGAGCTGAGATAGCTTTCCATATTTCTGATTTCTGTGTGGTGATGCTCTGGCCAGGTGTTTTCAATGTTTAATTTTTCAGCAGCCAACATGCTTAAGTGCTAGGAAAGTTACTTCTTTCAGAAGAACAAGGAGGGAGGTATCACAATCCCAGATTTCAAGATATATGACAAAGGTGTAGTAATCAAAATAGTATGGTACTGGGGCGCCTGGGTGACTTAGTGTGTCTTGTGTCTTTCTGGGTGTCCAGAAGACACAAGAAAAGATGCTTAGCATCACTAATCATCACAGGCATGCAAATCAAAACCACAATAATATATCATCTTACACAAGTCAGAATGGTTAGTAGCAAAAAGAGAAGAAATAATGAGTGTTGGCTAAGATATGGAGAAAAAAGAAACCCTCGTGCCCCTTTGGTAGGAATGTGAATTGGTGCAATCACTGTGGAAAAAAGTTTGAGGGGTTCCTCAAAAAATTAAAAATAGAAACACCATAATATCCAGTAATTCCAGTACTAGGTATTTACTGAAAGGGGGAAAAACACATTAATCTAAAAAAATATATATGTTTATTGCAGTATTATTTGTAATAGCCAAGATATAGAAATAATCTAAGGATCCATCAATGGATGAATGGATAATAAAAAAGATGTGATATATATATTCAGAAACATATATATATATATGCAATAAAATACTGCACAACCATAAAAAAGAATGAGATCTCACCATTTGCAACAAGAGCCATGTATGGACCTAGAGTGTATTATAATAAGTGAAATAAATCAGACAGAGAAAGATAAATACCATATGATTTAATTCACACGTAAAATCTAAACAAGAAAACAAATGAACAAAGAAACAAAAAGCAAAAACAGGCTCATAAGTACAGAGAACAAACTGGTGGTTGTCAGAGGGGAAGGGAGTGGGGAACAGAATGGGCAAAATAGTGACAGGGATTAAGAGGTATAAACTTTCAGTTATAAAATAAATAGTCACAGGGATGAGAAGTACAGCCTAGGGAATATAGTCAATAATAATGTAATAATTTCGTATGGTGACAGATGGAGACTACACTTACTATGGTAAGCATTTGTGTACTATGTGGAAACTGTCCACAATCACTGCTGTACATCGGAAAATAATCTAACATTGTATTTCAACTACACTTCGATAACAAAAATGTTTTAAAAATAAAGTTACTTCTTTCAGTAACAGGGGCTCACTAAAGCATTGAAGGGAACAAAGGAGATGCTTGTGAAAGAGGTAAGGCAGCTATCCTCTAGGAAAACATGTCAGTCTCATCAGGAGGGAGAGGCAAAGAAATGTTTCACACCTCCAACCACCTCCAATGGTCATAGACCTTTTCAACATTTGTCTCTTCCTCCTTGGTAAAATGAAAGTAACTTCTAATTCCACCTCACCTTGCTCCAGGCTGCGATGCAGAAAAGTATTAAATAAGGCTCCTTGTTTTTCTTGATGCCCTCTCCAGATCAAGCCTGGTCTTACCGTTTTGGGCCAAAGACTCTTTCAGAATTTACAGAGCAAAAATCTCTGTAATCTGATCTTCCGAGTGAGTTACCTCAGGACTGAGCTCTTTAGTATGCTAAAGAAAGGAAAATGTCACAGTTTGAAGAAACTTTTAAAATAAATCATTATTGTCATATCTAAAAGAGCTTTAGCTCTCATTTTTAAACAGCCATTTCAAAAAGATAACCTCTTAAATTTATTTATGTCTGTAGTAGGAGAGAAACAACTTACTTTTTTGAGTGGAGTACTGTTCTTGAGTAAGAATTAGTTGAAATTTATTTGAAAAATATCTGACATGGAACCAGACAGATAAGTGAGAAAAAATATGTAGGAGACCTGCTTCATCAAGCCTCCAAACACAGGTCCATTGACTGGAGGAAGAGATCAGCTGGTCTTAAAAGTGTGAGTTTAGGAAGAATAATGGTGTCCAGAGAGACTAAGCCCCTATACTCACTTTGATTCTCCAGCACCACCCTTCCTGAGCTCTAGGAGAAAATACATTATAAGAAAAGAAAATATCAGTCTCAAAAAAATAATAAAAATTAAAGTTAATCAGTGCAACCATAGAAAGTAAACATACAATTTAAGCACTCTCCTTAATAAAGTAAATCCCTGAACATTTCCCTCTCTATTATGTGTCTTAGTTTTGTAATGGGTTTATGGTGATTTTTTTTAAGAAGTGAAGAGATATATATTTGAATTAAGAAAAAGACACACATAAAAGGTAAAAGATAAATGTCATTTCAATCTGATAGGGTCTGCTTTATCAATTAATAGTGCTTACTGTTCAGAGGTTACCTTGAAAAGGAGGTAAACAAATTATTAACAATATATTTAACTTATTTAACAGAAGGAAATGTTCCACTTAATTCAGAAACATATTTAGAGCATCTACCTAAGGACAGGCAACATACCTCGAGTCCATAATGCTTTTTCTTAAGAAGTTTCATTGAGTGTCATTTCCTCCAGTGAGATTTCTAGTCCCTTATAGACTGGGTCAGCTCTGTGTGACCCTTTCTCATAGCGCCCCTCACTTCTCTTATAGCACCTTCTACAATAGTCGTTTCGTAATTTGTTTTGAAATGAATCAGTGTCTACCTTCCTCAAGAACATCAGCTTCATCAGAGAAGTCACTGTGTTTTGTCTTCTAATACATCTTCAGGAGCTGGAACGGTGCCTGGCACAGAGAACATGCTCAATAAATACCTGTCCCATAACTAAACGAATAAATATCAATAACAAAAATAGAAGAGAGAAAGAATCGAGAAAGATAAGGTAAAAAAAAAAAAAGAAAATAGAAAAAAACACAGAAAGATGGCTTTGTGTCTCATTAGGAAGATAAAAGAAAGATTCATAAAGTGAAAAACTTTTTTTTTTTTAATCCCATCTTGTTGAACTGTTTCTTCCAGGAGGGACATGAGTCTGTTCTTTGCCTTTTGTTCTCATAGCAATGTCTTTTGAAGAGCAGAAGTGTTTCATTTTGAAAAAATCAGAGTCAGAGATTAATACTGTAGAAGCTGTAGAGAACCCTGTCTAACTAAACAATTGTCTGCTTTGGTTTACCAAAAGGAAGGAGTCACTGCCGAAGTCATAGTCAAGAGCCAATAATTTGAATCTGCCTCACTAGTCCTCACGCTGTCTCCTCAGATGTAGTTTTTAAACAAGAAAAGTCGAGCAAGGACATCTCTAAGGAGTCCTGTTGTGTACACTTTTGGGGACTGAGTAGCACCCCGGTGTCAGACATTCACTCAGCAGACAATCTGTCTCAGTAGATCACTATCCACCAGAGTGTATTACTGATTTTCAGTTCTAGCTCTTTGTAGGTTTAATGGTGATAATCCAATAAGAAATGTGGCTTAGAAAGAAGTTGCTACCTTTGTAGTTCTATTGACTTAATGTAGACTATAGAAAACCTATTCCCTAGGTGTTCGGCTAATTGCATACTGTCATCGAGGTTAGCATGTCCCTTTGTTCTTGCAAAATCAGTTGCAATAAGCCATTAACTTTCTATTAGACCAGCATTAGTGGATTCAGTGTGTTGATCCCCGTCTGAAAGAAAATTTATATGCAATAAATAATTTAACACAGAAATTTACATTACACAGAAATTTCCTGGTGTGATATCAGGGATTATTATCTGGAACAAATTATAGGCAAAGAAAGAAATCATTTGTACAATATCCGTACACCAAAGATAAGGTTTAGAAAATCACCATTAACCCAACAGACCATAAAATGACAATAGGAACTATTAATTCAAAGAAAAAAATTATCAACTCTCTTATTTAAACATTGACACAGAATTGTAAGCTACATTTGGAAAATCAGTATATTTTTAGAATTAAAGAAAAGCCAACAAGAAGAAAAGCCTTCACAAAGGCTTTTTTAAAATCATTTATTTAAAACTATTTATGCCCCCTTAGCACAGTTTCAGTCCTAAGGGAATGGGAAAATTATTCTAGATAAAACAAGAAATTCAGCATCAAAAATACACCAAAAAATGCAATTATCTATGTCAGAGGAAGAAGGAGAGCTTTGATGGTACTAGAAGAATAGAACACACGCACCTTTCTAGATTTAGAAATATTATGCTTAGATATTTTCTTTTCATTGCAATAGATTTCCTTTCCTAATAGCAAACTTGCTAAAAATAGCATTTAGAATCATAGACAAGGTACGATAATGCAAGTAGATTTCCAGAAATGTTTTCTAATCCACAGTAGCCATTTGAATAAGAAAATGAAAGGAAGAAGTGCATTATTGCAACATTAAGCAATTAAGGAAATATTACCAAATTAGAGTGTCCAAAGAATATTAAAATTTGGCATAATAAAATTTTTCTCTCTGTCTTGGTCAAGCATCATTCATTTAATTCACAATACTTTTTAAATAACATCAATGTAATTGTTCTCTTAGCTTTCAAAGAGGGTGTAACCAACACTTTCTTCTGAGCAGGCAAGTGGGGAGGTGGGGATATCTGTCTTTCCATTTCCATGAAAACCTAGGCTAAGCTTGCCCAGAGCTGACAGAGATTTTCTTGTTGAGTCTCAGAAGTCGCCCACCAAGCAAACTCTAGAAGAGTCGTGCATCAGTATGTCAAAGCAGAGGTTGTGGTGTGGCAGCTGTACGATGAGAGTCTGTCACCCACAAGGAACCCAAGGAGTCTAGGTCCTCTCCTGTCACCTCAGTTCACCACCTGCAGCATGAGCGAGCCACGGAGAAGGGGGCAGTGCAGATCGATTTCTCCCTCTTCCCCCTCCAAAAATGTTAGGAAGGCAATGGAGTTGGGAGTGAGATTCTTTGCTCTGTGTGGACGTTTTCTGACTGGAATAACCAAAACATCACAAAAGCCCTTGTTACTGACACTTCTTTGCCTATAACTTGAATGAAATATGGCAAAGGACAGTTGAGGCCTGTGTGTGCTTTGTCTGTCAGGAAGGGCGTTTTGCATCTGAAGTGTCAGTCCGGATCAGGGCGTGGACTCAGGCAAGATAGCAATGGGCTGGTGCTGGTCCTGACTTGCAGGAGAAAGTGAACAGTGGGAAATTTATGGCAGGGTTTCTGCTTCCGTTAAATAACAAATACGTGTTTCTTTCAGTAGACAGCAGAACTGGTATAAACATGTCTTTGAAGTAGAGACATCAAATATCACCTAAGTATTGTGGGGTATCACATAAAGATAAAGCGATAAGAGTAGGGAAAAAATTGGAATATGTGACTGGTGATAGCAGTTAACATATTTGTGGGATTTGCAGTTTACCATACACCTTAACCTTCTTCTTCTTCTGCAAAATGGTGATAAGATTATTACCCACAACATAGGATTGCTGTGAGAATTAAGTCCATTAAAACTTGCAAAGAGTCTGAAATGGTACCTAGTAGATACAATCTTATTGTGTATTATGCATTTTAACATTACTTCTATCATCATTAGTTCATACTGCCCCGTGACTTTATGATCCCAATGTTACATATGAGAAAACTGAAATTTCCTAATTGTAGATTTTGAGAGTTTTTTAATACCTCAAACTATTTTAATAATAGTGGTTATTACTATTATTACTAATGCATTTAATCAGTGTTGATTATGTGCTAAAGCTTTTCATACATGTTAATCCCATTGAAACCTTGCTGCTATCACATAAAGTATACAGTCTTATCTACATTTTAGTAATGAAATGACTGAAGCCCAGAGACCCTAAAGAGATTTACCAAAGTCATGAAATTTAGGAGATGTTGGGCAGGGATTTGAACATAAACCTCATCACCTAAAAGTCTTAAATCCTTAACTGTTCTTGCTACTGTCTCCTAGTTCATTATAATCACTCTAGGATTTGTCAGTTTTCCAAATGAATCACCAATTGACACAGGGATCAGGTTGATGGGTCTTAGTGCACCTTGCATTCTCACTCCAATCCTGATCTAACAAGGGAGAAACTAAAAATACCACGGTGCTGTGCTCTCAGCAGTCACCACCTTCCAAATACCAGTCCTACTCTTTGGCATGCAACTCTTAGCTTTGCTGGAGGCAGGGCTGGGGTGGGTAAGCTATGAAGCAGCATCCCTAAACTGCAGCTTCTAGATGAAGCACACCATCCAATAGTGCCAGTCATGTCCCCTAGCAGACAAAATCACCCCTTGCTGAGAATCACCTCATCTAGACTTCCTTGTTAAAATGTTCACATCTACATCAAGACAGCAAGCTTTAACTAGTAACAAGGATTTAGACCCTGGTTATACGGAAGGATGGGGTCAGAGTCAATTTGGAGAAGATGAATAACGTCCATTGCGACAGGACTGGCTGCTGGCCACAGAGACAAACTTCGGCTTAAACAAACCTTCACCAAGTGCTGACCGGAATCTGGGATATGGACTGGGGCTGTTAGAAGGAACCAGAACAACCCCAATTTCTGGATCCACCATAGGGCATCACCTCCCTCACATCTGCCTGAGGACAGCTCTGCCACAGTGAGACTTTCTCGAGTGTTTAATTCCTAGGACTTCAATTTGCTGACTCATCACTTGTTCTTCCTGTCTGAAGCTGTCTAGAGATGGGAACTGGATTTAAACTTTTAGTAAAAAGGCACAGAGTAGAAAATCTATGTTTCCTGAGGTCATAGCAATAGTTATCTCTAACTCCAAAAGTATAGCACTCAGGTAGAAGCGAAAAGCTATCCTCTGAGACCAAAGCCACAGCGCACTGAAAGTGTTTCACCTCCAGAGGTTTCTGCAGCTTGTTTAAAAGTTCATCAGGTTTGTTGACTTTTTGTTGGTTTGTCTACAGATCTGTTGCCATTTTTGTCTCCATTATTTTTTTTATTTGAACTTTAAATTATTTTTTTTTCATTGCCTTAGAGCCAACAGTGAGTTCAAATCCTGACTCTGCCAGTATTCATGTGTGCTTGGGAAGTTTGTTCAAACTCTCTGTGCCTCAGCTCATCAAAAACTGGAAAAAACAGCACCAATATCATTAAGCTAATTATGAAGATTAAACCAACTAATATTTTTATACCCTTAGGACAGTTCCTGAGACATAATAATTTTTCAGATGTCAACAGTTATCATTAGTGCTATTATTACTATTATTAACAGCTAACATTCAGGCATTCATTATGTGCCTACCTCTATGCTAGACACCATAGATTTGTTATCTTTTTTGAGTCTTCAAAGAAATCCTATGATGTATTATTATTCTGTATATATTTTAGATGCAAAACCTGACATTCAAAAAACTTAAAACTTGTCCAAAGTCATATAGTTAGTAAATGAAGAATCCAGGAACTCTTAGTCCTCATCTCAGAATAAGTAAATTTATGAGAATTAGGAAAAGAGGAAGAAATGGCAATTAGACATCTCACAGGGATGAGGAAGGCATCGAATATAATGGTTAGAGGGGGTGCCTGGGTGGCTCAGATGATTAAGCATCTGCCTTCTGCTCAGGGTCCTGGGGTTGAGCCCCATGTTGGGCTTCCTGCCCAGCTAGGAGCCTGCTTCTCACTCTGCCTCTTCCCTTGCCCCATGCTCACTCACTCACTCTCTCTCTCAAATAAATAAATAAAATCTTTAAACATAATGGTTAAGAACAAAGTCTTCAGAGACAAGCAATCCTGGATGTGTGCTGTCATTTTGACAGGCTTCTTTCATAAACAGTTAATTTATATATATATATATAAATTATATATAAATATAACCATATATATGTGGTTAATTGTTTCTTCTAAGTTCTAAAAGGGCATACTTCTCTTTTTAGGAAATTTCTGTTATAAGAGAGATTGTAAGGTAAAGGATACTAGGCAGAGAATTTCAAAGATTCTTTAAAAAAAAAAAGCTTCGTATATTCATCCTCTCAGTGTATGTATGTACATATAGTAATCATTATGGGCTGAATTGTCCCAAATTCAAATGTTGAAGTCCTAACCACCAGGACCTCAGAATGACCTTATTTGGAAATAGGATTGTTGCAGATATAATTAGTTAAATTCGGATGAGATCATACCAGTGTGATGTGGTCCCTAATCCAAAATGACTGTCCTTATAGAAAGGGGCAATTTGGACACAGACAGGCACAGAGGGAAAATGGCGTGAAGACACACACACACACAAAGATAAGCATTCACCAGCCAAAGAGAAAGTTTGCAACAGATCCTTCCCTCACTTTCAGAACAGCCCCACTTTCAGAATTTTAGCCTCCAGAACTGTCAGACAACAGTGGGTGATTGTTTCAACAGCCCAGTTTGTGGCGCTTTGTTCCAACAGCCCTCGTGAACTAACACAATCACCAACTGTACCAGTCAGATAGTCCAGGTTCTGCTGCAAAAACAAAAGGCATCCAGAAGAATAGGGGCTTATTCAAACAAAGGGTGCTTTTTCTCTTACACAAAGCCTCTGTAACTCCCCAGGGAGGCCGCTGTCTATGCCCTTGCTAAGCACTTCAGGCTGCTGCCAGCTTGCTGTACCCTCAGCCCAATAGGCTACGTGAAGATTTTTCTCAGCATGAGACAGAGCACTGGAGGGTCTCGTGCTGGCAAGGAAATGTCATTTCTGCTGTTGCCTACAATGTGGTCCTTTCCAGCTGTAAGAGGGCTGGTAAAGATGAGCACCCTGCTTCCGACAACAAGAAAGCCAATAAAACCAGATCAACGACACAGTCAGTATTAACATGCAAAAGTTTGAAAAAACAGACATGGTTTACACCCTTACAGAAATTCCAGTGTGAAGGAATCACATTTGATACAGAAAAAACAAGTGCAGAAAGTATTCAAATTGTGAGAAGTGGCCTGAAGGAAAGGAATGCGGTACTTGGTAATGGATAAAAAAAGAGTGACAGACTATAGAGGGTCATTCGAGGTGGTCCCTCTGAGATGATAGACAACGTGAGGCTTTACAGATGAAAAGGAACCATCCATGCCACGTGCCTGTGGAAGAGTGCACCAAGAACAGGCATTTTCTACCCATGATGGTATTAAACATTCATGCAGTGGTTACTGTGCACCAAGAGCTATTTGTTCCACATGTTCTAAATATAAAACTATATTTAACCCCATTTCACAGCAGAGAAAAAGAGACAAGAGAGGCAAAATGATTGCCAAAGTCACAGAGCTGGTAGTTAGCAGGGAGCAAAGATTCAAGCTCAGGCCCTTTGGTTCTAGTGGCTGTGTGCTTAATCACTGTGCCTACTGCCTATGTCTGAAGAGGCTGGCTTGTTGGAGGAACTCAGCTAAGGATAGGATGGGCTCAGAGACTGAAGTGGACAGTGGCTAGAGGGGTATTAGAGATGACATATGCAGGGACAGGACCATGCAGGGCTTTCTACATTCTTTGGTGTTTTGTTTTTTTTTTACAAAAGTTTTAATTTTATCTTTGAAGGGCAATTTGAAGCCACTTACCAATTTTAAGAAGAGCTGTAAAGTGAAATGATTTACATTTTAAAACACAAGTGAGAATTGGATTGGATCGAGACTAAAATCTGGAAAGCCTCTAGATAGCTGAAATTAGACCTTGTATTTGTTTTCTGTTGTGGCTCTGACAAATCGGCAAAACTTTGGTACTTAAATAACACACACATTTATAATTTTGCAGTTCTATAGGTCAGCATCCCACATAGATCATCCCACAAAGGTCAAGGTATGGGGTTAAGGAAAAATCTGGTTTTCCCATTTTCTTGAAGCTGCCTGATTTCCTTGGCTCATACACCCTTTCCTTCACTGTCAAAACCAGCACCTTCAGATCATCTGGCCAAGTACTTCTTATGCTCTCACTGACTCTGACTTTCTTTTCAGACTTCCCCTTCCTCTTTTAATGACCCTAGTGATTCCGCTGGGCCTGGCCTGATCATGGAAGGTAATGTCTCTTTTCTAACATCAGCTGATAAACCTTAATTTGACCTGCAAGCCTAATTTCCTTTTGTTGTGGAACGTCACACCTTGACAGGTTCCCAGGATTAGGATGTAGACATCTTTGGAGGGTCGTTATATGCCTACCACACTCTTTAATGATAATCAAGAATGGTTTGACTTAATGAATGTGGCATACTCTTATCATGAACTACTTGGCAACCATTAAAAACAAACAAAAAAAAAAACTTTATGACATAGAAAGATTTAGGTGATAAAATGCTATGTAATGTGAACTCCATCATCTCCCACTCCTGGATTTCTTCCAGATAGTGAGGTCAATAGGAAGCACAGGTAAGGAAATGCTTGTTTTATTTACACCAATTAGGAAAATTACCAGGTGGCAACAGCAGGCAAATCAGGGTTCAGAATATCACCAACCTTGCACCTTTGACCTAAATCCTTGCCCAAAGACTTCAGCCTTTGGTCCTACATTATTCTAATTCCTACATTATTCTAATTCCCCTCTTTCTATAAGTCTCAAGAATTTCAAGTCTGGGGGTGCCTGTGTGGCTCAGTCATTAAGAGTCTGCCTTTGGCTCAGGTCATGATCCTGGAGTCCAGGAACTGAGCCCCACATCAGGTTTCCTATTCGACAGGAGGCCTGCTTCTCCCTCTCTCATTCCTCCTGCTTCTGTTCCCTCTCTAGCTGTGTTTCTCTCTGTCATATGAATAAATAAATAAAATCTTTGGGGGGAAAAAAAGGAATTTCAAGTCTGTTCATTATTTCCTCCTTTACCATATCAGTTCCCAAAAGTGTTGACCAAAATACACTTTTCTTAATAACCAATATTTTCTTAGTGATCAAGCTCATGATTTTTTTGAATTTTACAAATGTAACCCTTTCTATTTTGTACCCCAGAACAAAAAAGTTAAAATAATATATTCCCTGACACAAATGATCACCTGCAGAACCATCTAGAAAGTACACTTGACAAAATAATAATCAATCTTTCAATACCTCTCTATTATAATACAATTTTCCCCTCTGATTAAGATTATCTATATATCTCACCCATTGCATGTGCTCCCGAGTCTTAGCTCCCAGTAGAAAGCCATACTTCCCAACATTTCTTATTCCTGACCAACGTCAAAGTAAAAACAGAGCTCACGTCTTAGCATTTTGAGCACTACTCCACCAGGTAGGCATGCTTGGGTGTGTGTGGTAAAGTGCTCATGTACACATGTGTATGTATGTGCTCAGAAGAGTTCTGTGAGATACACACCACATCGTGATCCATCCTTACCTCTAGGTGGGGAATATAAATGAGGATCAACTTTTTATACCGTTCCTTCATTTTCAAAACAAATATGTATATTAAAAGAGAAAAAACGTTTTCCATTTATAGATAAATTTGTGTTTTAAGACAATTCGAGGTACTTGGTGCTCTACCTTGTTTTGTGCCTGACTCCGATTTAATGACATCAACAGCCCCACACTCTGCTATCCCTTGGTCACAGGTCACACCAGACTCTGAGCTCAGATGTGTGAGCAGCACGGACTTTGATTAAATAAATAATAAACTAACATGGAAAGCTAATAAAATTACCATCAGCAGATCCACAGGACTCCAGCGGCACCAAAACTCAATAAAGGGAAAGGTCGTTTTTGCCTCATTCACTTTCTGAGGAAGTGTTTGTACCTCATTGATTTTTCTCTCTTCATTGAATCATGTTTGCCTGCTCGTTTAGTTTGAAGTTGTAAAGCCAGGGATTGTACATCTGTTTTTTTATTTATGTTCCATACCCGTTGTCCCCCTTCAGTTTCTTAATCCTTTATTTTAGAATAACCATACCTGCCGCCCAACACCGGAAGCTGAGATGGGGCCCTCCATTAGTTAACAGAGCTTTTACTGTAGAACATGCAAAATAATTTTGAAAACAGAATGCTTGGGTGTATGTGCTTTTTGCCCTCCCCTCTCCCTTTTTTCCCCATTCTACAACAGTCCCCCAAATTCCTTAATTTCTTATTTAAAAATTAGGTGCGTGGACTTTTGCATCTTAAGGAGTTTAGGGAGACATTGGTGTGGCAAACAAACTTGGGTAATAAAACCAGCCAACTTTTACAGACTATGAAAAGGCGACATTTACTGTCTCTGACATATAAGAATCGTCTTAGCAAACTGGCCTTCATTTTCTGTAATCCTGAAGATCAGGCTGAGATCAATAAATCTCAAACCTATCTAATATGTTAGCATTTGTCCTAGTTATTTCTACTTAAAAAATAGAATTGATTCCCCCTCCTTTTTTAACATGTTTCACTTTTTCAGTAGTAGCACATCCTACATGTTCAGATACATTCATTCCACAAAAATAATACCATGTGCCTCCTGTAGGTCATCAATCTTCTAGGTGTTGAGGATAAACAAAACAAACATATAGACAAGAGCCCTTTCTCAAGAGAGTTTACATTTGAAAGGACAGAGACATAGAATAAAAATATATTCTTGTAAATATACAGCTCATATAGAGAGAAGTAAAATGGCAAAAATAAAGCAGGGCAAAGGCAACAGGAAATGCCGAACTTCAGGGTGAGGTGAATATGAATGTTACTCCTTTGGATGGCCACTGGTCGGTTTAAAAGTGGCTGGATGATTTTCCTAGTTGTGTCGGTCACCAAACATAAATACGTTTAGAGTTCACCATTAAAAACTCTAAACAAAAATGTATGCCTAAACTCCATGTCCTCAAAATTGCTGCCTATTGTCCCTGCCTCTCTTTTCCTTCAAAGGTAGATTTTATAAAGGCAAGTCCACAGGCAGTTCATGTCCCTTACCTCACTTGCCGTTCAGCCTCAAAACCTCTGTGATGTGACCATCCCCACCTCGCCAAAGAAGCTGCTCCACCAAGCTCATCAGTGACTTCCCAACTGCCCAACTGCCTGAACTTCCCTTAACGTCTCTGTGTTATCTGTCACCAACCATCCCTTCCTCACTGAAATTCTCTCCATAATTCCCACACATGTTCCCGTACTCCTCTTCCCTTCTTGTCGACCTTTTCTCTCAGACTTCTTCGCAAGCTTTCCTTTCTTCATCCATTTGTCCCTTTACCTGGGTATTCTAGGAAAAGGAACTGAGACAAGATTTAAAGTGTGATTACTTTATCAGATAATGCGAGCTCAGTCAGGGAGAGAGATGGAAAAAGAAAAGTCTGTGAGCAAGAAAGATGAAGAGCAGTTTGCTTGATAGACGCATTCACTCAGCAAACTGGACTCTGGGAAGGCTGATAGAAGAAACTGCCCTCAGAGTAGTTCACAGGAGAAAGGAAGCAAGAGAATTGATCTGCTTAGCTCCTCAACCCTTCTGTTTCCTCTTGGTCAGAGTCCCAGGGGTACTGGCTCTATGGAACTGGCTGCTGATATCATCCAATCTCTTCAATGTGCCAAAATAGTCCTTCATCATCTTGTCCATCTTTCATGCTGCAATCAGAATGTCCTTTCTCAAAGAGAGCTACAACGCTGCTATAAAACCCGTCAATGGTTCTCAATTTGCCAGCATCAGTATTACCTCATGTATGGTTCACTCAAGTCTTTCCTAGCATGCACATTCTGTTCCAGCCAGCTTTTCTGAGGGTAGATACATCATGCGGACTCAAACGTCTGACTCTAAAGTTCAACAGATCTAGCACATCATTTGCTTATGTCTGGCTTTTGAACTAAAAATTATTTTTAGAATTTTAATCATTGGGGGAGAAAGTATACACAGCAGAGACCTAAGTAGCCCGTGAAGCCTGAAGTAATTAATACCTAGTTTTTTTCCAGAGAAGTGTGTCAATCTCTGGTCTACATACCTTCTTTCTGTGTTACTGGAACAGGTAACAACCAACCTCCCCAAAGACAGTGTGGCAAGCCCTAGGACTGGCATTGCTGGGCCTCTTCAGTCTCGTTTGTTTCATGCTCTTGTCAACCCTGTGCCCTGCACTCTCATCTTGAACTCACCCTATGCTTTTTAATTCCATGCCTTTGAAAATAGTTTTCACCCTATCTGAAGGGAATTCACATTCCCCAGTCCCCCTTTATCTGCCTGAAAAACTGGTATTTACAATTGAAGATCATGGATCACTTTCTCCATGATCTAGCTGTGGCCTCTCACACCACATTCAAAGAAGAGTCTCTTATATTACTACCTATACTGTTTCTCCTACTGAAATTTGAATTTTTTGAGTTCAACTTATACTAATAATAGCTAACACTTAGCATGTGTCAGTTGATTCAGTATGATTTACATAAATTAAGTCATTTTATAATCACATCAGTCCATGAGATAAGTACTTCTATTATGCTTTATTTATAGGTGAAAAGAACAAAAACAAAAATAAAAACAAGTACCTAAATGTTAAGTAACTTGCCCAATGTCATGGGAGCTTAAACAAGCCACTCTAGCTCCAGAGTTGGCACTCAACCACTATGCTGTTCTCCTCAGTAGTAGCTCAAAGGTAAAATAACAAGGACATTCTGAGTAAAGCTGAATTGGGAAACATCTCAGTACTGGCTTCTGAAATGGGATTTCTACTTTCCTAAATGAAGCAACATCATAGGTTGAGAAGCTTGCAGTAAGACTCACTCTACTAGGTTTACCAGCTCACCCTCAGGCAATAGAGTAAAAAAATGCCAGCAAATTAGGAGAAACTGAGACCATGAAGCTGGGAGTTCCTATTTTAAGGTGAAGATAAATATAAAATGATAAAGAGAAACCTGACAAATATGGGTTTATCTAATAAATAAAACATTGAAAATATTGCAATAACTGTATCTCATAATTGGACAGGATCCAAGTCCATGGTTGAATGTCCTCTAAATATTCCCAGCATTCCCACTGAATTCCTCCAATCATTGACAGTTCACTGTTTCCGGAGGTATTCTGTTGCAATTTCAAATGGCTCAAATTATTAGAGAGCTCTATATTTTGAAGGTATCTGTCCCTCATTTACTTTTTACTTTTTGCCCTGCTTCTGTTCCATAGAGACAAAGACAAGACATCTGATTAATTCTCCCATAAGAGAGAGAGATATCGTAGTTAGCCCTCAACTTTTTCTGGCCTAGACTAAATGTCTCATGTTTCTGCATTGTAGACCATGGTTTTCTGTGTCTCACCTGTCCAGTCATTTTCCTCTGGACCCATGCTCCACTGAGACAGACACAATATTATAGTTTCAAGGTCTCACCAGTGCTGAGGCTAAAACTACTACTTCTATACCAAAGAGGATAGTACTCTGCTGTTATCATGACTCACCATCTTATTTTTAAGGAGATGGTCATATGATAGTGTTGCTTCATATTAAGCTTCTGAGTAATGGAAACCTGAGGTTTGTTTTGTTTTGTTTATCTTTTTTGTCTGCCTGTTTGTCGGTAGCGCTATGCCTACCTGTGGCTTACCTAATCTCTATGTGGCTAATAGTTTGGGACCTTTTTCTAAGAGCACATATAAAAAGCAATGGATGTGTGCCTAGAGAATTTCATTTTCCTAAAGTAGCCCAATATTTCAACCTATTGAAAAGCACTTACATTTCTGGTTCTGTTATATCGGTCATTCCTCCATCTTAATTTCCCCATTTGTTTGTGAGCACACAGTGAATATGCAAATAAGGCATCCAACTGCTCATCAATGAAGATGACCCTGGATGTCTTCTTTAACCAAGTCTATGCAACTCTAAGAGCCTAAAACTTAAGAGAGTGCATTTTTTATAAAGATTCCCAAAGTAGTTTAGATGTCTTGCTTTTCAGACTGGCCCACTCCTAATTAGTATAAATTATTGAGACTCTTCAGAAATTATATCAATGCAATTTGTCAGCAATCTACAAAATGATTTGCTCTTGCATCTGGCACTGACAGTTGGCGGCAAGTGTACTTTACTTTTAAATGGTCTGGTGACAGTTGATAACTGTCATTCAGTCAGATCCAGAGCGCACCTCCTGTCTTAAAATGAGGCATTTTCAAATATGAAGCAATGGAATGAGCCAACAGACTCTTAGATATAGCCAGAGGATACCCTAACGAATTATTTATCCTGGTTGTTACTCTTGATATCACTGAGTACATGTTAATCTGAAGTATCCTTCACTAAAATGTGTTAAGTATTTTGAAATTTCAGCTTTCTGTTAATAATATGATCCTTATATTTGCTACTGTCACTTTTTGCTTCCTCCCAAATAGCTCCTGCTCATTTTAGGGGGAGAAAAACATTTTTCACCCCGTGTAGATAATATTAAACCTACTTTTACAAAGGTAGTAGTGAAAGAGGGATAATTAGAAAGGGGTTGGCAGAGAGAAACATGGTCAATATTTATGAAAATATTATTAGAAAATTGATAAATCAGTTACTGCTATTTGTTTCTAGAACCAGTAGCCTCTTTTTAAATAACATTTATGGTATATGAGAGGATTTCAAGAAAGCACTGAGGACAATTCATAAGTAAATTAGACTTATAACTTGCACTCAAGAGGTTTCCTATCTATTGAAAGAAAGGAGAGATAAGCACTTATTAAATTAATGACAAATGAAGGAAAATACAAAACATATAACAATATAAGATGATTGGCACAAAATTAATAGTCAGAGGAGATTAATAGAGGTTTAATGTTATGAATTGAGGGGCTTGAGGTTGATCAACATTGACAAGATGCAGATCTGATGACTTTTATGAGAAAGAACTATTTGGGCAAGATTTGGAAGGGATAGCTTAACTTCATAAGATGATAAACTATATAAGTGAGGAATAATGGAAAATAATAATTTATGGTCTCTAACATTCCTCCTTCCATCAATAAATTATTGATTAAAACTGAACATTCACTCAGCTACAGTGACAACAAAAGGCCTAGAAATAAATATTCTGTCCTCTAAACAGATGAAAACCCAATAGAAGAAAAGGTATGCAAATAGAATTAAAGATGAGATAACAATTACATAAAAATCTGTGCATTTTTATAGAACTTGTAATATCAGTGATGAAGCAAATGGCATGGTAACTCACTTGGAGTTGAATTATGATATATATGCACATACACACACACACACACACACACATACACACACATATATATGTGCGTGTGCATTTTATACTTGAAATGTTTACATTTGAATTATACCCAAGATTGTATTATGTGATCTCATTTTAAATTCCTTGAAATTAGTTTCTTATAATATGGTTGTTGCTTCATTACCTTTTTCTTAAGACCAAAGAATTTCTCCTTACCTTTTTTTATTTTGCATTGAGTTTCTAAAAATCCTTTGATTCACAGAAAATATATTATGGGCTGGTACCCTTTATGTTCTGTGCTTCAAGAATACTAATTGTTATTCAAGGGTCTCTTTAACATTCTGTATAATGAAGAATAGTATTACTCTTTAATCATTGCTTGATGGATTACAATCAGCATGTCTAGACAAAGCAAGTTCATGTTTTTCTCCCAAGAAAATTAACAAGCAACAATTATGCAGCTTGTCCACTTTTTTTTTGTTTTGTTTTGCAAGGGAAGCTTCAAGAGCTTCAGTAACTCAAGCTTTTGGAAGATGACAATTGGTCGATAATAATCTGGCTTTAAATGGCTTCAAGGAATTTTCTGCAGTAACACAGTTACTACTATCAGTGAAGTTGCTACCTTACATTTCCTTCAGTCTGTAATATTTTTCTACTGATAGAAGCATATTTGGTGTTAAAGGACATAGAGAATAACTTACTTATGCCAAATGAACTGTTCCTTTAATATACTGTTATTTTGGTCCTGACAATTACCTTCAGTAATATATTTTAAGGCAAACCAGTTAGGTCAATAAAAATGGGTAAATGAATTTTATCTATACAAACAAAATGGATAGTATCTAAAAGGTAAATCAATTATTCCTTCTATTTTCTCCCATTTAATTATTAAGACACATGTCTTTATGCTGAACAGCATAGGTGGTAATTATTTGTCCTCCCTTAAATATCTGAAGTTCTCCACAATTGCATAATCTAAGAGAACACACAACCATATAAGAAAAAAAAAAAAATCACAATCCAATACCAGAGAAGCCATAACAAAAAAGTCAACATAACAATATCTCCTGCTTGGAGACATAGGAGAGATTTCATAGAGAAGATGACATTTTAAAGTGATCTCCGAAGAAAGAATAATTGTTCACTAGTGAAGAAGGGAGAGAAGGATATGCCTAAAGGTGTAAAAGCACAAACAAATAAGGGATGACAACTTGTCATATTCAGAAAAGAACATGTACCCTGGTGGTCTGTATGTCCTGATGTCTTAGGCAGGTTAGGCTACTATAACAAAGTACCATAGATTGAGTGGCTTATAAACAACAGATATTCTTTCTTCATAACTCTGGAGGCTGGAGGTCTGAGTTTCAGATGCCAGCATGGTTGGGTTCTGATTGCAACCTCTTCCAGATTGCAAAGTCTGCTTTTTGGTTGTATTCTTACATATTGGAGAGCAGAGAGGGATAGCAAGCTCTTCTTGTTTTGTATAAGAGCCCAAATTCCATTTACGAGAGCTCCACCCTCATGACCTCATTGAATTCAAATTACCTCCCAAAGGCCCCACTTCTTGATACCATCACATTGGAGAAGAGGGTTCCAACATATGATTTTGAAGTTTGGGGGAACAAAAATATTCACCTGTATTGCGATACATACCTATACTAAATCATTATGTTGTGTACCTTACATGTATACAATGTTATATGTCAATTATATCTGAATAAAACTAGAAGAAACCAAAATTCAGCTGTTACCTTGCTTAGAACTTACGCTACAAGCAGAGGGAAAGAGTAAAGATATTTAGAAAACTGGTGACATGGAGATGTGTATTCAGGGAAATAAATCAGCTGAAACATGGATGGCATAGATAATAGCATGTGTACACATGTAGATATTTCTTAAAAAGATATTGCGAGGGCGCCTGGGTGGCTCAGTTGGTTGGCTCAGGCTCAGGTCATGATCCCAGAGACCCGGGATCAAGTCCCACATCGGGCTCCCTGCTTGGCGGGAAGCCTGCTTCTCCCTCTCTCACTCCCCGTGCTTGTGTTCCCTCTCTGGCTGTGTTTCTCTCTGTCAAATAAATAAAATCTTAAAATATAATAAATAAATAAATAAGAATTTTAAAAAAAGATATTGTGAATTTTTTGCATCAGACCTACAGTCTTGATCTTCCTGTGCAGTCTTTTCATCTTGATTCATATGATCCAGAAAAGATAGGTCTGAAAACAAACCAAAATATCATTTGGTTCAATGCTCTCACCCTCCAGATGAAGCGACTGAACAATAAAGTACCCTGAACTTGGTGGCTTACAACAAGCATGATTTATCTATCCATGCATCTGTGGGTTGTGCTCTGAATGCTGAGCTAGGCTGGGTTCACTCACGGTTCTGGGGTCAGCTGCTAGGGTGATAGGAGTGGGCTAATCTAAGATCATTCACCTGACTCATCTCTGATCCACATGGCCTCCCCAGCAGGTCAGCATGGGTTCATGGCTGGGCTCCAAGAAAACACAAGAACATATGCAAAGCCTCCTGAGGCCCACACCTGAAACCAACTCACCATGGCTTCTCCGTTCTGTTGGTCCAAACAACTTAGCAGGTCCAAATCTATAGTTCAGAGGCCAGGGGTGGAGAAAAAGCTCCACCTCCCATCTCTGGATGGAAGGAGAGGCAAAGAACTATGGCTTTTTTCCCTTTTTAAATCTACCTGCCAAACAAATTTTGGACTTGCAGTACTATTTTTACTCCAGAGCAACTTCTACATCGGTCTGGCCATTAAGAACACCAGAAATTAACTTTTTCAGTTTAAATTGTGTTATATCCCTTCATTGTTTCTATCCCTCACCTTACTAATCCTTTTTAGGGTTAAAAATTGCTAATAATTTTTTTTTAAAGATTTTATTAGAGAAGGAACGCAAGCAGGGGGAGTGAGAGAGGGAGAAGCAGGCTTCCTGCCCAGCAGGGAGCCTGATACAGAGCTCAATCCCAGGTCTCTGGAATCATGACCTGAGCCAAAGGCAGTCGCCCAACCAACTTAGCCACCCAGGCACCCCAAAAAATTGCTAACAATTTTTAAAACTACTACACTTACACGACTAAGAATCAGTTTTTATGAATCATTATGTACTGCTATTTGTCCTTGGACCACTTTTATGAAAGGTTTTCTGAAGAAGTGCAATGCTACAAACCATTTTCTATGTTTCACCCAAGCCTGGCCAATTAAAATCTTTGGATCTTTCTGCAGCCACCCAAACACAGCCCTCCTGTTTCCAAGGGTGCTCATTTGCAAATATAAGGAAGGGCATAAAAATATGAATGCAAATGTATTCTTCTCTTTTTAAAAAACAGATTTGGATCACTTTAGCATATTTTTAGAAAACTTTGTTCACTTCATCTTTTTGGCATTTCATTATACTTTACGATCACAAAGTCAACTCTCCTGCAACAAAGCGAGACATGGCCCTTTGAAATAAATGTTGTCATTAACAAGCCATGCCAGGCCTGGTGACAGATTTGCAGCTGTAATGAATAACATTTCCCGCAAAGTTCTTCTGTCTGACAGAAGAGCTGTGACATTACTGCAGGCAACAGTGTTGAAAACTAAAAGATTGATTGATGCAAGTGGATAATTGAAACCTCAGTACTGTCACATGCATGTCAGTCTAACAACCAAACTACTACTCTAAGATAATATTTATCATGATACAGCCTCTCTGTGAATAAAAAAACCACATGTTGAAAAACGTAGACTATATCCCATTAAACAAGATTTAGAGGATGCCATTGTAGATGAGTCCATCAGTAGCAATAAATTACACAGTGCCCAAACTTACTCAAAAATTCACATTATAGTTGGAAATTAGTTCCTGCATAAAATCCAGGCAAAGGAAACATCTTAGTCTCTTTTAATAGCAAAGTACAGGATATATATTTTTAGTTCATCTGTGATCAACCTTGCAGTGATCCAGCATTTAGAAGACTGAATTTGGAAAAAAATATACAGGACAGAACCTCACTAAAACTTTCTTTTCAAATCATATTTCTCCATGTCTATTCTTTTATATCAGTTCCTTCTATATACTTACAGTTCTATATTTATATGGAAAACATATGTTCCTATAGAGAGAAATTATATGGACAAATGTAGAACATATATTTTTGCCCATGGTAAGTAACTACTTCATATTCAACAGTTTAGAGGAAGAAATGGAAATTACTATGGAGAGCAAAGATTGTAACCTGAGAATTACCTATTCACATGGAAAAGGCAGGAACCTGGAGGTCTCAGCTTTTCCAGAAAATTTGGAATCTTTGGAAATTGGTGCCACTCTTCTGAGTTTGTTTCCATATATATATATATACACATAAGGATTACACTAGTCATTAGCGGGACCAACCTGGGCCAGTTTACCCGCGATGTTTCCTAGATTTAAAACTGAAAGTCTGGAGTGCCCTGTGTCTCAGGTCATGATCCCCAAATCGGACTCCCGGCTCAATGGGGAACCTGCTGCTTCTTTCTCCCTCTCCCACTCCCTCACTTGTGCTTGCTCCCTTTCTCTCTCTCTGTCAAATAAATAAATAAATCTGTACATAAACAAACAAATAAATAAATAAAATTGAAAATCCCGCATTCAGGGAAAACCCTGGCACAGATGACTAACCATATGCTGGAACTGTACATGTGACTAGTAATCAGGAACATCTTGTGTTATCATAGATTGATTTAAAATGATGAAAAATGTGGGCCCTCTCTTCAGAAAAATGTATATACATATTCACAAAAGGTTCCATTAAATTTCAGAAGATCATCGACCCATTTACGAATTCCAGGTTAGTAACCAATCTACTAGGTCATTCTTCTAGCTCTTTCCAGCCAGCGTCATATCAGTAATTAGTGAGAGGATGCTCTGTGCTTATTGGCAGTTTGGCATTTGTATGGCACTGAGCAAATAGAAAAGGGCAGGATGAGCTCTATCACCCCAGGGTTTTATAATTCCAAGAACACAAAGAACAAGGAAAGTGACATTTTTTTCCAGTGAGTATAATGGGGGAAAATGGACAAAACAGAATAAAAATGGCTTTCAAAATATTTTTAATCAAATTTGCCTTGTAGGTTCTGTGGTACTATTAATGTCTGACATCTTCCAACCTTTTCATTAGATTTCTCACTTCTTGTTCCACTACCCATTAAAGCCTACAAGCCTTAAAACCTCTTCTTTCTTCCTTTGTTCAATGATAGCCTGTTTTTAGTTTTTGTTTTACTTTCATTTTTCTCTAAAATAATGCTCTATGTCTATACGTGCTTTCCTTTTTCCCTAAACACTTTATTTTGGTTTGGTAGCACTGCCCAGGTCACATTTTCATCTCACTTACATCTATTTCCTTTTGACCTGACACAGCAAGAAGGTTATAGTATATTCAGAATTCTGGAAGAGTCTCACCTTAGCACTGATATTTGAAAGTTCGTCGGAAGCGCATAGTCCTGCGATATCTCACCAGAAGCCTGGTATTCAAGCTTTATTTAGATTCCTTCTTACCCATCACAACATGGATTTTGGTGCAGTACAACCTTCTCAGTCAGGCAACCAAGCAAGTACTCAGCTTGGGTTTCCATCTCTCGCTGCTCTCTGCCACAACCTTGATCAGTCACAGCCTCTGATTGGAAATGTGCTCACTCATCTCCATGCCTCTGCCTCTCATATTCTCATATGTCCGTTCTTTAAATATTGCAAGGCCTTTAAGTTTAAACTCCTCCATGGTTTGGAGGAATGGTTTGTTCATTCAATAAGTATTTACCAGGCACCTGTCCTGTGCCAAGTACTGCTTAGTGTAAATCAGGAAAAAAAAGAAGAAAAATAAAAGAAGTTCCTCTCTTTATGGAGTTTTTCATTCTAACATGTGAAAGACTTAATAAACAGTGAACATGGTAAACAAGCAAATTAAAGGTAAGTCCTTTTTAAAAAGGAAAAGAGCAGAATAAGAGAGATTGGTAATGTCAGGAAGGCAGGATGGCAATTTTAACTTTAAGCTGAGGAATAAATAAGTGCATAAGTGGCAGAGGCCTCCATAAAGAGTCAACCTTTGAACAAGACCAGAAGGTCATGGATATATCTATCTACAGATTTGTAGGTTCTAGAGCCTTCCACAGGTTAGAACTTGAGAATGCTTGCATCTGTTGTTTTTGAAGAGGAAGGATGTTTGTCTGAACAGCTTTCCTAGGCTAGCTTTCAAGATCTCATCCAGCAACAACAGCCAGTGTCTCGCTATTAGGCTCTAACTGCAAATGTGCATTTACTCTTCCTAGATGGTGTCACAACCCCAGTGACCCCCTGGGCTTTCAGACATGAGACTAGCTTTGCCCAACGCCCTCCTGAATCATTGGACTCAGATAAGATACCACATATACAGAAAAATTTGAAGTACAGATTGTCTTTCCCTGTTCTTCCCATTGCTCAGCTCCGTGCCCCCAATACCTCCTTGGTTCCCTTTGAATGTCTGTATGCAGAAACTAATCACACTTTTTAAAATTAAATTGCTATGTGTCTGGCTTGTGAGTATGAGGATGTGTCTTTATCATTGCATCCCTAGCCATGATGCTTGATAAATATTTATTGAGTGAATGAATTGTGGAGTCCACCTAATAGTCTTTTATGTTTACAGATGTGAAAAAACAAAATCTAAAAAAATAAAGGGATCTACCCCAAGTCAAGCAGAGAGTTAATATCATAGCCAGAAAAGACAGGCTGTTAAAACAAAGTGAAATCGCCAACTTAAGAAAAGGAATATCCATAGCAAATCATTTCAATAAGTGCAGAATGAATCACTCCACCATCCAAAATTATGTGTCTATGTAGGAAAAGATGCTCCTAAAATAAACCATGTACTTGTGGATATCAGTCTCATTAACAGCTCTGATGAAAAGCACCTACCCAAGTGCTAGGACACATGAGGTCTTCAAAAAGCCTTTGCTCTCTAACTTACCTCATGTAGCCCTAATTTATTCTTTTTGTGGCAGTCATTTGCAAGCCATTCACCCAACCCTTTCCTGGGACCCCTGAGAAACTAGTCAATATAATAAGAACTCTCACCCCAGTCACCAGCATAGTTTGAAACAGTGTCTAAATTTTCAGTTGCCACGCGAAGTCACGTGTTTCGGCGCCTTCTGCATATACGTCTATGCGGAGCGTAACCGGACGTTCTACCTGCCACCACCGCGCAACCTCTCCTGCTGTAGTCCAAGCCCAGAGCATTGTCAAGCCTAAGTGCATGTTGGAAATGTGTTTGTTTCCCACTGGCTTTTGTTTTCCTGGAGGTCTGGCTCTGCCCTCTTGCCTTTCCATTTCTGAGGCAATCGTATTTTGTATCAAATGTATAACTTCCATGTTTACAGGAAGCTGCCATGGGGTTCACGATTCTGGGCGATGCTCTTTGTCTATCTGTTCCCCACATAGACCAAACTGAGTATGCCATACCCTTGCTTGGTTTCAGTTTCTGATTACTGTCCCTCTCCCCTCCTCAGCCCACTAAGTCAAAGGGCGTTAACTCCTATATGGGTTTAATTCGGTCTCCTTCCGTAACTGCTTGCCACCCATCCACGGGGAATTACATCCACTTCTCCACTCTGTCCTTCGTTATTAACTTGACTCATCCATCCTTATGGAGAGTTGTTATTCTTTTTTTCAAGCTCGGTATCCCTTCCCAACTTGTCATATAAATTTCTTACATAGGCAAATAAAACTAAGTCTGATTAATTTAAGGGGAAAACAAAAAAGGGATTTATTGGATGGTAGATGGTGATTCACAAAACTGAAGGAGTGACTGAACAATAGCTTTCAGAATAAACAGGAACCAGGAAGCTTCTGGTATCTGGCATCTGGATCTATTAAATTATATCTTCAAGACAGCACTATGAGGATTAATCACTGTGGTAGGCAGAATAATATCCCCTCCCCCAAAGATATCTACTGAATCTGGTAAATATGTTTCAATCCCTGAAACTGGTAAATATGTTAATTTACATGGTAGGAAGAGCTTTCCAGGTGTGATTAAGGATATAAACCTTCAGATAGAGAGATTATCCAGGTATCCTAGCAGGCTCACTGTAATCACAAGAGTCCTGAAAGTAGAGAATTTCTTCTGGCTCAGTTAAAAAGAGAGAGAGTTGGTAATAATGGAAGAAGAGACAGAAGGATATGATGTAAACTGGTTTTGAATATGGAGAAAAGGTGTCATGAGCCACAGAATGAAGTTAGCCTTCAACAGCCAGAAAGGGCAAGGAAACACATTCTCGCTGGAGCTTCCAGAAAAGAGCAAATCCTTGCCAATGCCTGGGTTTTAGCCCAGTGAGGCCTGTGTTGGCCTTCTAACCCACAGAACTATAAGATAATATATTTGTGTTGTTTTAAGCCTCTAAAATTTGTGATAACATATTGTAGCAGCAATAGAAAGCTAACACAATTTGCTTCAGGAGAACTTCCACAAAATAAAAGACAAATCACAACAACTTTCACCTCCAACCCCTAAAAAAAGGACTGAGCACTTTCAGAATTTTGGAGGAAATACAGATCATGTTTGGATGGTCTGTTTTGACCCATTTCTGTCATGAGTGGGAACACTGCCTATTCTCCGATGTTTAGACCTTTCTGATACAGCAGATATTATGGTGCTTAAAATGTCTATGTCAGAGATGCCTGGGTGGCTCAGTCATTAAGTGTCTGCCTTCGGCTCAGGTCATGATCCCGGAGTCCCAGGATCAAGCCCTGCATCGGGCTCCCTGCTCGGCAGGAGGCCTGCTTCTTCCTCTCTCACTCCCCCTGCTTGTGTCCCCTCTCTAGCTGTGTTTCTCTCTGTCAAAAGATAAGTAAATAAATAAAATCTTTTTTAAAAAAGTCTATGTGGAATGGAATTATTTATGGGATTTATATTAAGCTCTGAGAAAAGAAACATAGCATAGACCTCCAAAATTTTAGAATGAAACAGTGTTCCTTTTGAAAGTACTTATTTCTCCTAGGAAATGGTTCCTGACTTCCTCCTGGAGTCTGAAAGATACTGAGCTCTGGCCTGGAGTCACTGGGTAATGGTAATCAGAGCCTTTCATGAACTAAGTGCTATCCATTCCACTTTGTCACTAGGTTGGGCAGTCCGAGTACACATGGGACAGGACAGCGCAGGCTCTGAAGGCCCAATGAAGTGCTGGAGCAGGTGATCCTCACTCAGTGACAGTATCTAGACACACCGCCGTCTCATCTTCAATGCCACTTGTGGCTTGCTGGCTAGGACACCCCATAAGTTGGCAAGGAATTGTTAACAAGATGTGAAAAAAGAATGAATGTGTAGTTCTGGGCTATAAGGCATATGAGTTGCTTTTCCTTTTCAGCATTACCTCGCATATTGCCGACATCACATTGCTTTTACCTTTGGGGACAGAATCCCGTCCTGTTGTAAAACGTGTGCAGACATCTCCCTAAGGCATTCTGCCCTCTCCAGGACAAGCAGCATCCTTATGACCAGCTGGAACAATAAGACATGAAAGAGCTTGGAGACTTGTAGCTTCAACAGGATGTCACACAGCTGGAGAACAGATGAATTTGATTCATTATAATGGCAAATCCCTGAAGAAATTGTTCATCAGTTTCTCCTCCTAAGATTCCTGGCTCTTGATTTTTCTCTGGCCTGATTTTTTTTTTTCTTTTCCTTTAGTAATGTGAGCTCTTGCATATCTTACTAGTTAATTCCTTTTTTAAAAAATAAGAGTTGTTCGTTATTGTTGCTTGCTGCTCGTGAACTCTGACTCACTTCCTCGCTTATCTAAGCTGTGCATAAAAGAGAGGGTATTTTGTACAATCACTCCAGATCCATTCTAAATGAAGAGTGCCCAGCCTCGATGTAGTGTGGCAATTCACGTATTGGGAACTACCTGCATATGTGGGAAGCATCTTCTCAGGCATTATGTCAGCCTCATATTGGGTGAAATCTTTTGTACCCATCAAAAAGAGTTGTCCATTTTTATTTATTTATTTATTTTTAAAGATTTTATTTATTTATTTGACAGAGAGAAACACAGCTAGAGAGGGAACACAAGGGAGAGTGAGAGAGGGAGAAGCAGGTTTCCTGCCGAGCAGAGAGCCTGATGTGGGGCTTGATCCCAGGACCCTAGGATGATGATCTGAGCTGAAGGCAGCTGCCAAATGACTGAGCCACCCGGGCGCCCCAAGGGTTGTCCACTTTTAGGGGATATTTATTCTTCTCCAGAAACTCTTCTACCTCCACGTGCTGTCACACCCCTCTCCCTCCTCTATGCTTTATCCACTGCTAAGCCACTCTGTTGAATAAGTGCTAACTCATCCAATCATGAGTGTTTGTCAAGAAGCAGCAATGGATGACCCACCTAAAAGGAAGTCCCCAAACAAAGTCCTTTAAGTTGTGTATGATATACAATTTTAATGATAAACTTTGATTCTGTAAATAAGACATCAAGCTGCATATCAGACAGTGGCTAGCCTCTTTCCCCAAGATTCTTAGATAGCTCCACATGATGTTAGCCATGTGAATGTCAATATGAGTAAAACACAGGGTCCTAGGTTTTCCAGAATGGTAGATTTCCCCAGAACCATAGGCCAGGACCACATCTCTCTGCCTCAGTCATAAGCTGATCCTGACTCTTCCTTGTCTGACAAAGGATCTGTGTGCCAGGACAAAAACCTGGAATCAAAAGTGTGAGAGGTTTGGGTTGATAAGACTGATATTTGACTCTCCACTCATAGTAACTGATGACTCTTCCAAGAAGTTTGCAATTATCTAAGGTTTTTGAAGATAGAACCAGTGGTGGATAGGGAGGGTATAATGGGTTAAATAATGTCCTCCCACCACCAAGAAATATACTCCCTTCCTAATCTATGGAAACTTGGAATATTACTTTTATAGCTAAACAGTGGATATTACTTCCTGGGAAGTGATAATCATTCCTCTTGAGAGGAAAAATCTCTCCTGGATTATACAGGTGGGCCCTAAATGCCATCACATGTATCCTATAGAGGAAAGGTGGGGGGAGTTTTGACACAGACAGAGAAGAGCAGGAGGCAAGGTAGCTGCAGAGACAGAGATCATGTGATACAACTGGAAGCCAGGGAGGCTAAGTCAGCCACCGGAAGCTAGAAGAAAGGAACCACTGTCTCCTAGAGCCTCAGTGGGAACGTGGTCCTGCTGACGCCTGATTTCAGGCTCTGGCCTCTACACATGTGAATGAGCACATTTCAGCTGTTTTACACCAGCAGGTTCTGGATGATTTGTTACAGCAGCCCCAGGAATCCAACATGGAGGATAAGAAAGTCTTTTCTGGACTTGTGTTCATACTCTGTTCCATACCTTCCAAGAGCATTAGAAAAGACATTTGACCAGCGACAGTTTGAACATTATCCCTCAAGGTAATTAAAATTTCTCATGCTTTGAAAAGGCTTGCCAACACACAATTGCCATCACTTGCAAATAGCTGATGGTCCCTAATGGGAGCTGGTAGACAAGTTAGGGATTTTGGGGAGCACCTCCTGAACTGGAAATTTTCTCTTAATGGAGTTTTGTTTTCCCTTTTGTTTCTATGCTAATGGAAGCACCTTAAACAAAACACCAAATGTCGCTGTCTTTCTAGCCAGCAAGCAAACATACCCTCAACTTGGAGTACTGTATACTGTTTAGAATTAATTTTTTTCAGTTTTTAGAAATGCATAACCATTCCAATTATGCCACACTTCTTCCAGCGACTACAATCAGCAGTGCCTGAACTAAAACGCATTAACTAAAGGCCACTTATTCTGAGGCATTAAGTCATTTAATTCTGCTAGATTCCTTCCCATTAGGTCACAGGGACTCCATCTCTACATACTGCTACCCCCCCTTTCAAGCAGCCCATATTCTATTCAGAAAAGAAACATATCAGCTCCACTACCCCATGGCTCTTTCCTTCTCTAGCTCTCATTCATTCCTCCAGTGTCATGGAATCTCCAAAGTCAAAACTGTTGATATTTCATATGCTGGTCCCCATGATTCTATCACAAGCTCTATGCTGGAATACCTTAGGAAATTCTTCCTGATCTCCTGGATTCTATTTGACTGTACACATTAGAACTCAAGGTACTACATGTAGTTTAGTCCGATACCAGTCAACTATAGTTGCCAATATAAACAATATAACATGTGATATAGGTTGGAAATTTTCCTAATCAGTACACATCTCCTCAAATGTGCAGGACCTATACAAAGACCTATGTCAGTTCCCCTTATTTGTCTAAACTTCAGACATCAAGTTGAAGTGGATTAGTAGAATATCAAGATATGGAATGCTAGTTGCTTTGATTTTTCTAAAAACCAAGAACTCTCTTGAAGAGCTGGTTGAGAGTCTGATGTAATGTGACTAGAATACCATGAAAACCTTGATTAAGGAAGGCTTCTAGGAGACAAAAACTTTAACATCAAATGAATGTTGACATCAAATACATATCTAACTATTAGAGGTCTATAGATCCATCTTTATAGAAAATAAAAATCAAGCTAAGAAAGAAAACAGAAAAAATACTAAAATGACATAATTAAGGAAGGCTAGAAATCCAACGTTTATGTTATCGAGTGCCATGAATTTAGAATGGTAATTTTCAAACTTCAATGTTCATACAAATCACTAGGGGATCTTGTTAAAATGTAGGTTTTAATTCAGTATATCTGAGGTTGGGCCTGAGAGTCTGCATTTATAACAAGCTCTCAGAGGATAGTGATCTAAGGACCACACCATGAGAAGCAAAGCTTTACAGCATATGTGAAGCTTTGAAACAGTGTACTACCTATTTCCAGTTAATTATGACAACGCATATGCTGCTCTTGGGTCTTGATTAGTTCACTGCACTCATGCTTTCTACAAGCTTAGAAGAGCAATATTGAAAGCTGATGCCCTGGGCCATCTGCCAGGGCAGATTCCCAATTATGTTGTATATTCTTTCCATTAGAAGTTGTTATGTTACAAGATATCCCTGATCAAGCTCTCCGGTTGATCAAATCACAGTGACTTGTGCCTGAAGGTGGATGGCTGAGAAGGTAAGAAAGTGCCTGAGGAATTCACACTGGTCACAAGCCATCAGCATGAGTTAATAACATATAAAAGAAAGGGAATCTTATTTCTCTTCTAGAAAGCAGCCATTACAGAATCTTGATCATTGAAATTGCTGAACTGCCCCCACCAAAGTATTGGCTAGAAGCTTTATCTTGCAGGGACATGGAGAAGGAACTAAAGTTACTTTTGACTCTGAAAACAGGACATATTTGTCAGAGTTTATAAAATGATATGCTATTAAGTGTAATTTCTCCAAATTTTCTATATTTCTGTGGAAAGAGCCCAAGAAATCTTAACAAAAAACCATATTGAACAGTTGTGTTTCAAATTCAAAAGAGTTTCTCATTAAGTCAAACTACTACTGCAGGAGCACTTGGGTGGCTCAGTCGGTTAAGTGTCTGCCTTTGGCTCAGGTCATGATCTTGGGGTCCTGGGATCAAGTGCCATGTCAGGCTCCCTACTCAGTGGGGAGTCTGCTCTCCCTCTCCCTCTGCCCCTTCCCCTGCTTGTGCTCTCTCTCTCTCACTTTCTCTTGCTCTCCCTCTCAAATAAATAAATCAAAATCTTTTTGAAAAAAATTTTAATAAAAAAAATAAAATTAAATAATTATTGCAATAGTCACAGTTTTATGCCATTGATAGTGGTCTGGTGATATCTCAGGTGAATTTGCTCTGTCATCAATGCCTAATCTGAGTATTAACAAAGGAAGACACTGAAGGAAGTAGAGAACCCAGACTTAACCCCAGTTCTTCCCACTGGGTCAGAATATGGGCAGAGGTGTAGGACAGTGGATGATAGAAGCCCCTAAAGGTTGTTTTCAGAGTAAACAGTGTAACAACTCTCTAAGTTTCCCTAAGAATGGAAGATTATTATTTTTATTATGTTATCTATAATCACTCTATACTATAAATTATGACATTTTAATATCTTGCAACTTTGAAGTGAAGTATCTAAGAGGGTAAAACTGAGGCTCAAATGTTAAGTAATTTGGTGAAAAGAGAGGCTAGTGATAGACAAATCCAGATGGGGAAGCCAGATTTCTCAAGCCCGGGTTCCCTTCACCTTCAGCCAAACTAACTTTCAATGGATCTGTTCACATTTGACAGATAGAAATAATCCCCCCAAGTCTATAAGGAGCCAATATGCCTTCCTCTCTCCACCTAGACTTGACTAAGACAACCCAAACGTATTGTGAACGTTAATGTACCCATGCTACCCTAGACACATTTCTACCACCAAATTCCTCTTTGGGAGCATCTGAGGTCCCAGGCCAAAGCTGACCTGCTGCATTGGCACACTTGAGATCTGAGTCCTGTGAGCTCCCAGGTACATACAAATAAGTACAATGTCACTGTGAAAGCACAAGAAAATATTCTTCGCAACTGCAAATGTTTTAGAAGCATTTTCTGTCCAATTAGTATTGTTCAGTATATTTGAAGACATACCTCCTAAAAACTCTTAAGGGCCATGAAATAAAAGAAACACTGGCTGTTCTGTGGTTAGAATAACCAGGAGAGGAGCTGGATATTTTTCACCCACTTTAGGGCACAATCACAGTCTCATAGTATGATGCTTCCTTACTAGGCAAGGGATTGTGTCCCTCGCTGGTATTGGACAAGGAGTGTCTGTTACATGCATTGGAGTTCTGCAGTGGTTTGTGTAAGTTGTCAACGGGGAAAAAAGAGAAAGTTAAATGTAAATAATTTCACAATATTAAAAAATAGCATCTTAGAGTATCTATTCTTTCCTAGCCTTTTTAATCTATTTCCCAACACAGCATGTTCCTTCTTTTCTAAGTTCATCTTCTTTGCTTCAGGGTTAATAGCAATGTCCATTTAACATCAAATCTCCAAGAATTCATTATATGGGTCATCACTGTGTGCTTTGGAGAATTCAACCTTCCTGAACTGTGAATCAATTTTGATTCCTCAATATCTATGCAAAACAGTTACTAAATGCTGGTAATATAGAAAATGAAACACACTCAATCATCATTTGGAATTCTTTTATGAGAGAGACCATGAGTGAAAATTTAAATCCACACAATTGTCATGAGCTCATATATCTGTTCTGCTTATAATTATCACAATCTTTTATAGCTAATAGGGTAATCATTAGGAACAGATAATTTAATAATGTGCACTCATTAATTATCCCTATATGCACTTTCTTGACCTTTGAGTGAAAATAATCCCTTCTTAGGGAGAAAGTTGGAGGGTCTATAGTTGGGTCTTTGGGATGCAGAAAGACATGTTCTCAGAGTTTGCCTAGAAGAACCAAGGAAAAGATAAAAGGAAGTTGGGGACTAGCTGATCTGCATCAAGATGTGTCAGATGATGGAAAAGAGTATGACATATTGAGTTACTGTCACTCTTCATTCAGAGGAGGATGCATAACTTAGCATTTCCTACTAAAATTTCATTACATAAGGAAATCTAGAGTTACTGAAGAAGGGCCATCGAGCTCATCTCCTGGAATTGTTTCCTTTTTGGCACAATCCAGACTGATTACCATCACTCATATCTCACTCATCATGGAAAAGCCTTTTTCTATTATTGTCATTGCATCAACTTTAATTAAATGTATTCAATTATTGTGCAATAGAAGATGTTTTATTAATAACTATTCAAATTATCATGGAAAAATGTCCCTTTCCATAATGCCCTTACATCAAATTCACAGGGGGAAAAAAATGACTTGAATCCGAGCCCAAGTTTAGCACAAGGGAAAAAGCTGGAGTTCTCAGTGTTCACTTCTCATTGTCGAATAATGTCTCCACTGTAATTACTGCCATCATCAGTGATCATCAGTAACTGCCATTATGAAAAATATGACCTAACAAAGCTCCAATCTACTATGGTGACATTGCCCTCTTGTAACCCATGTCCTTTGAAAGCAGAGTTCAACTTAACTAGTGAAAACTTATTTACTTCTCCGTTCTTTGTTCCAGGGCAATTAAGTTAGGAAACGTTGCTATTTTTGTTTTTAATTACAACATTAGTGCATCAGGTAATGAATGTCTACTATAATTTCAATATTCTAACAAATAAAACTAAAATTTTATTGTTTAAATTACTATAATGATACAAACATATTTGGTGTGATCATTTTTTTTTCACCTGTGGGGTCCTCTGCTCAAAGAAAAATGGGAGGAATATTCAAAACTTAAATAAAACTACTAATTAGCATTCCAATTGCTGTAATGTTAAAAAGAAAAATTATTAGTCAAAAATGGTATTATTCTACACAAACAACTTTTCATATACATTCAACATTTTAATAATATTATGAGACTTATTTATAGTAACTTAACCTTGTAGTTTTAAACAGAAAACTCCTGGGAAGAAAAAGCGCATAAACTTCTTCCCCTCTTTCTTCTAACCCAAAATGGAGTTACATTTTTAAATCACATTTAATGAGAATGAACTGTTTATATTATTACAATAATGAGAAATGGGCTTAAAGAATGGAATGTGCTTTTAAATTAGTATTTTTCCCTCTAATGATCAAGCCACTGTTGAATACGCTAATCCACTCATACTGTCAGATCCATTATCTGCAATTATATTTTATTCAAGTGTAAGCCCAGCACTAAACACAAAGCTACTGAAATGAGAAGATAAATAAAATTTTCAAATCCTAAATAAACAGCATATCAAAATGATTCATCAGGCATTTGGTTATCTACTATTTTAAAATAAGGTGGAGGTTTTTGGGGGGAAATCTTATTTTGAAATCAGTGAGACTTCCTCATATACAGCTCTATAAACTCTGGTATGTTATTTAATCCCTCTGAGGTTATACAATGAGTAGAACTAATGGAAATAACAAGATATATCTGATTCAAGATGACTAACCAGGCAAGCATTTATCTCTTCTCAAACCCCTAATTCCATTAAAATGATGCAACACAGATAATAAATCTCTAGCAGTGCTGAAACTCTGGGATGGTGTTACTAATTGATCAGAATAGTCTTCTTTCTAGAAAATATAAAGCAGTCACCAATAGGATAAGAAAACCTAAGAGAGCCAAGGGGACAATGAAAGTGTTTTCTGACAAAAATAAGGGCACCAACTCAAAGTGAATGCTGAGCAGAACCCAAAAATATCCTCACACGTGAATAAAAGAAAAGGAATGATCAGTGAGAAGTTCACCAAATAACTGGTTGAAGAACAAAGCAGTTTTGACTCCTGGTTCTACCCTCAGAAAATCTGACACTGGGTATGTATCTCTGGTATAGGCAGTAGAGTGGGGGGAAAAAAGAAATTTCTCCCATGTAGCTTATAACCATCACCCAGGACAAGGAGTCAAAACAATTTGATTTTCAAATGATGCACTAAGACACATAAACCTACACACACATATTCCTCTGTGTGAGCTGGTAGTACTACATTCTCCCATTCACATTTGTTGCCTGGAGAAAAAAGTCTCACTTGTACAGAGAAAATACACTCCTGCCAATGATTTTGATCTATCAAGATCCTCATCTACAAATAGGAATAACCATGAAGGAACAGACATTTGAAGAGAAATAACAACAGGCAACAAGCAAATAAATCTGAAATAGGACAATGAAATGACCTACAAAACACTAATATAGAAAAGAAAGGAAATATGAAGACCAGAAAAACTAATAGATATGTGAGAGGAGAGTGCATTCATAAAAGAATAATAATAAAAGAACCTGCAATGAAAAAGAAATAGTAGAGTACTCAAAAATTCTGAATAGATTTACTGAACTAGGAATTAAATAGACATATGCTATATATATTTTACATAGTTACATTTAATTTACAGAAGATTAAATTAAAGATCTGAGAAACAAAGTGAAATAATTCTCTCAGAAGGCATTGCAAATGGACAAAGAAATGCAAAACCCAAGATTGAAAGAAAAGTATGTGGAGAGACACCTGAGTTGCTCAGTCAGTTGAGTGTCCTACTCTTGGTTTCAGCTCAGGTCATAATCTCAGGGTCATGAGTTGGAGCCCTACATCAGGCTTCATGCTCAGCACAGTGTATGCATGAAATTCTTTCCCCTCTCTCTCCCTTCCCCTCACTCTCTGTCTCGCTTTCCTTTTCCCTCAAATAAATAAATAAATAAAATCTTTTTTAAAAAGTGTAATTCTTTCTGGAGACATAAGTGCATGCATCCACCAAAAGGTGAGTACCAGGATGTTAATATAAACCTTACCTTTAAAAACCCAAACCTGGAAACAACCTAGATGTCCACCAACAGGAAAGAATATAAATGAATCATCACAAATATGTATAAGAGAATACTACACAGTGTTTTTTTAAATGGACTATTAAATGCAACAATGTGGATAAATCTCATTGAATGATGATGAATCATACAAAGTCAGACACAAAAAAGTACATATAGGATCCCACATTTATGAATCAGGGACAGAGAAAACCAATCAATGAGGAAAGGAATCACTATACCGTATACCTTTGAGAGATGAGAACAGTAACTAAGAAAGAACATAAGGGAACTTCTGAAAAGTTATCTTTGGGTGTTTCCATGGATATGTGCATTTATGTAAAACTTCGAGTTATACATTTTACAATATTTACGTTTATCTCAATAAAAACCATTACAAAGTTTAGTTTGCTAAGAAATAGAACAGTCATGAATCTTTTTGTAACAGAGAGCTTTCACAAATCACCATAAATATTTCTGTGTCTTTTGAGTGACTTACAAGTACAACATGTGGTCAAAAAAAATTTTTTTTAAGATTTTATTTATTATTTGACAGAGAGAAACACAGCGAGAGAGGGAACATAAGCAGGGAAAGTGAGAGAGGGAGAAGCAGACTTCCTGCTGAGCAGGGAGCCCAATATGGGGCTCAATCAGGGACTCTGGGGTCATGACCTAAGCCAAAGGCAGATATTTAACAACTAAGCCACCCAGGCACCCCATGGTCCGAAATTTTAAAGACTAATAATGCAGGTCATGTGCTTAGTATACATGCCTTCTACACTCAAGAAATGGTAGCTCTCTAACCATACTTTAAAATTTAATGACTCATTCCAGTCAAGAGAATTATTTAATAACACTATACTATTCACACAGTAAATAAATATAATACTCAAGAAAATTTAAAATGTTTATATGGACATTTTTCTCTCAAAAGCTTACTAACCCTCTGCACTGGTTTGCATATCTTATTTCTGATCTGAAAATGAGTTAACCAGGCTTCACATGTTTAGTGATCTGACAGAAAATTATGCTGTCAAGAGTATAACTCATATCTGCTGTTTTCAAGTCAATTACTGTTTCCACTAACCATGCTGAAACATAAGTGAAATACCATTTCTCTTGTCTTGGATCATGAAGTAGAAAGATCCCATCAAGGTTAAATATGCCAACTAATTAAGGATTTGTTTTCTGTATTACTTCTGAGCCATCATCAGTTGTTCTAGCAACTCACGCCCTCGGTGAACCTCTGGAAAACATACAGAGTTCCAGAAATCAGAATGGTTGCTTGTCCTTTAGTAATGTAGATGCTCTTCTAGTAGAAAATGTGGAACCTGAAGAAGTAGAGAAGAAAAATATTTTCATAGTTTCTAGCTGATAGTCTATGAATTCTGAGCATTGGAAGGTGTAACTGATTTCAAGGTCATGGGTAATATGACATTGTTAGCATATCTGATAAGCAAGATTTTCAGAGATAAAATAGGATAAAATAGGAAAATGACAATTATCAGAATTTCAGCTTGTGGTGATTTTCTTCACTTAACTACTAAATGTTAAGATAAAACAAAAAGGTCAGATAAAATTTCTCTAATAATTTAGAATTTTAAGAGGTCATTATTTGAACCTTTGTGAACACAAAAACTAATAAAAATAATAGGAAATTAGTAACATGACTCACATTAGTTACTCACATTACTTAGTATTTCCTTCCTTGCCCATTTCTTAAGTGGATTAACTATTCTTTTTTTCCCTATAAATTAATGTCATATGTTTACAGATACTAAACACTAAACACATGCAAATGCTTATATTCTCATAGATAGCTTCATCTCCAAACTGATGTTAGCATTAAATGTCTGTATATTACAACAGTGCGTATGTCTCAGAAAAGTCTCTGTTGTTAAATTTCCATATTCCTAAGTTTTCAAATGATTATGGCAATTTATTGTCCTTGAAATTTATGTTCATTACTTGGACAAATTCAAATTGCCATTTTCTTTCAGCACAATATGTTATAATTTCAGAGCTATTTAAATAATGTACAAAAAGTATGGAGAGTAGATAAATGGAGATTGTTAAAAGTAATTCAATAAATAATAGAGCAGGACAATCAATAAGAAAGTCATGGCAAAAAATGCCAAATTTAGAATGTTTTGAAGCAAGTTGTTTTTCTTGAAATATTACTTAACGTGCACACTGTCTTTATTGGTACTGCGAGGTTAGGTCACAAGTGGAAAGGGGATACAGCCTATCCTTCCAATTGGGCGCCCTTCTGCTATCTGCTCCAGCTTTGCCAACTTCCTAATGTTCAGGAGTGAATATATACCCGATCACTCTGAATGAGGTGCAGAAACTGACTCCATTCCTTAGGAATTTTGCATTCAGCTTAAATGTTCACATGAAAGTGTTTTAAATGTGAAGCATGCAGAACAAGCACATGGAGTTTGCACAGAATAATAAACTTTTGCCAGATTCTCAATTGCTCTGGATGGCTGACAGGCATAGCTTCTACTCAGGTAAGCACTACAGTCCCACTGCCTGCCTGTGTGGCGAAAGTTTCAATCTCCAGACTTTTTCCTACATATGGACTTTTCCTCAAGAGCCATCTTAGCATCTGGCTTGACTTAACGCCTCTGCAAAGAGAAGAGCTTTATGGAAAAGAGGCTTTTCTGCACTCCGCATGGCATAAGCACATACCTCTCCTGGCCCTTCCTGGGGTTCCTGGGAAAAAAGCAAGTGACTCTCCATAATAAAGAAAACAGAGAGAGGAAGAACTGGACTCTGTGAAGTGCTGGGAGAATTGGGGCCAGTGATTTGAGAGGATTCCCAGCCTCAGAGATCTTCAGGAAAACTAAAACATTTAAGAAAGTTTTTCAGGTCACATCTATGCTGGATATGAGGTAAACTCCCTCCTTCATTTGTCCCTCACTTTGAATTATTCTAATCACTAATGTTTTAACAAAAGAATAGAATTATTTAGGGAGACTCAAAGGAAAGGGCTGGGGTCAACTGTCCCATCAATCCTACACATGCCATTTTTCTAAATCCCTCCCCTACACCTACAGCTCTGGCCTTACATATTTCCTAAGCTCATGTGGACAAGGTCAGGCATTTAATAATTGTCTCTCTGCTGTGAAAATTGTATCACTAAAGAGCACTATGGTCAGCAAAACTCGTTTGGCAAGATAAAGATCTTACACAAAATATGGGGTTAAGAGAAAAACAATAAAATGGCAGTAAATACTACTCTGAGGCAGGAAGCAAACTTTCAAGAATCATCCATTCCGGAACAAAACTAGATTTATCCATTAAAACCTGCTTTGGTAGGTAAGTATTTTTTTGAATCCTCCCCATCAGTAAAAACTGCAAAGTTTTCTGCTGAGACAAATTCTTTCATAAGCTTTATCCTCGGCACACTCAGTGGCAGCTCCAGATTTCTACATGGACAGAGTTTAAGAGCAGCTATCTGGTCAGAAGATGTGGACCTGACTTGAAGCAGGATTGATTTATTGTCATAAAAACATTGTGTCAAATGCTTATTTGAGAATCAAGAGCTAGAACTGTCAAAGTCCCCCCAGACAACCCCCTTGACATTGCTATGGTATAGACCAGGTTTCTTTTCATGGTTTCCAGACAGATCTAGCAATTTAACATCACTTACATAGCATTGTCTTTTTTTGTAGTTGTTTTCCAAAAGCCTCATCAAATGCTCGTTCATGAAGTATAATAACTGCACTTAATAGTACATTTTTCTCGACCTGGTCTTCTAAACATATATTGAAATGATGAAACATATAGCAGATTGATTTGCTTAAGACACCTACTTAAGACACCTAGAAAACCCTGTGTTTGGTTTAAGAAAATATGAAAGATATAAACTCAAATATGCCCTGGATAATATATGTTTACTTTTTTTGAACAATGCTATACTACATTACTGAGGTACATTAGCCAAAATGGACACATTACCATTAGGAAGAGAAGCAAGAGAAGAGAAACGTCAGGATCCCTTTGTTCAAACTTCCATTTTTCTCAGCAATGTGTCTTTAGTGTTCTTTAACAGTTCTTATGTGTTCTGGGTCTGTCTAGCTACACTGTATGCTTTCAAAAGCAGAGACTTTTTTTTTTTTGCAAGTATTTTACACTAAAATTTCTAGCATAGCTTTATGTAAAAATATATATATATATATCAAGAAGAAGTATTTAAACCTTGGATAAGATACTGAACTTCGCAGACAGGTAAGAAAGTATTCTAGAGGGAACACTGCATGATGGGGAACTGAGGCATGGGGCAGGTACCTTCAGTGGAGTCCCAGCAGAGCAGAGAGGATGTGGTGTGCTTGCTTTCTGGAGGTAGACTTCAAAGCTCGGTAGTTTAGTTTCTTGGTCAAAGAGACATGTGATAAACTTATAAACAGCACTCCAAGAACTAAACTTCTGAGTCCTGCCTCTTCCTCTGCTCCTCCCAGTATCTGTGTAATAGTCATTCTTTCTTATGCCCTCAGTGCTCTACCACTGGGTCATTTCAAAGTCACCTCCTTATCATTTGGGATTCAGTGTTAAGTGCAACCTTAGTGCCGACCACTTAAACTAAGCAGATCTCCTCCCTTTGCAACTCTGTATTAAAGTATGTATGTAATTTTCCTTACATATGTCAGTGAATTTTCCATTAGCCCCATGCCTCTACCCAGCAATATAATTTGAGCTTTTTAATGGGGAGCTCTGAGTGCCTTTTTGTCAATTAATTCCAACAAGAAAAAATGGCTCTGACCCACAATGGCACTGTTACGGACTGAGTGTAACTCCACCACCACCATATTCATATGCTATAGTCCTACCCTTCAGTGGGATGGTATTATCTGGTAGGACTTTGGGGAAATAATTAGGTTTGGATGAGGTCATGAGGAGGAAGAGCCTATCGTTATAAAAGAGAAAGAGACACCAGTTTCTCTCTCTATGTGAGGTGTCAGCAAGGAGGCCACTATGTACAAGCCAAGAAGAGGGCCTTCACCAAATATGCTGGCACCTTGATCTGAGACTTCCCAGCCCCCACAACTATGACAAATAAACATTTTTGTTTAAACTGTCCAGTCTGTTGTATTTGGTTATAGCAAATCAAGATGACATACACACTCAGTACACTGACTCACTAACCCTACAGTGGTTGTTCTGAGACAATACTTAAAAAACAAGAAGATTGGGTCACCTGGACCACTCAATCGGTTAAGCCTCTGCCTTCGACTCAGGTCATGATCTCAGGGTCCTGGGATTGAGGCCCACATCGGGCTCCCTGCTCAGCAGGGAGTCTGCTTTTCCCTCTCCTTCTGCCTTTCCCTTACTCATGCTCATGGCTTTTTCTCTCTCACACTATTCCTCTCTTTCTCAAATAAATAAACAAAAATAAAATCTTAAAAAAAGAGAGAGAAAAGGAAAACAAGAAAAATGGAAGCAAAGTCAGCCTGCTAGCTAAGGATATCTAATATTAGTCTTACCACACTGGCTCTGACACATAGCATTTTAAGAAAAAACACTGGGCATCCACATAATTTCTGAAACACAGCCACTCCTCATCCTACATGTTTTGGACCCAACTGATGCTACTAGCAATAATAATTACTTATCACGAAAATGTATTGAGTGCTTACTAAGTGCCAACTTCTCTGAATGTTTTATGCATATCATTTCTTTGATCCTCACAATAATCTCGTGAAGTAGGTTCCACTGTAGTTCTCATTTTACAAAGGAGAAAACTTGGGCCCAGGAAGGAAAGGTGACTTGCCCAAGGACACACGAAAATGACATCAGCTTTCCTTCTTTGACTTCCCTTTCCATCAGGGTTGGAGCTGTGCACTGAAGGCCTATGTTTTCTTGCCTGGAACATATACACCCATCTGACTTTGCTACCTTTTCTATCCTGAGTGGAGAGGACCCTTCTTCAACACTTTGTACCCATACCTCAGGAACTTCCTCTTTGAGTATCAGCAAAAATACCATTTCCTCCAAAAACTGGATTTCCCAGGTATAGTTTATTTTATTTACTTTATTAAAGATTTACTTATTTATTTATTTGAAAAAGAGAGAGAGGGAGAACACAGAGGGAGAGTGAGAGAGAAAGAAGCAGACTGCCTGCTGATCAGGGAGCCCAATTCAGGGATCATGACCAGAGCTGAGGCCAGATGCTTAAGGGACTGAGTCTCCCAGGCATCCCCCAGCTGTAGTCTAAATGTCGTTCCTGAATGTTCACGCACAGTCCATACTCCCCCATTTGAGCACTTTTCATCCTGTGTCAAAGCTGTTTATTTATGTGCTTGCTTCTGTTCTGAAACTGCAGCTCTTTGGGGATAGAAACCATATTGTCTCAGGTATACATAACTGTACCATCAATCTCTGACATGCCAACCCCTAGCCCAATGCCTGGTATGTTATAAGATGTTCAGCAGGGAAATAAAGGGATGAGTAAATGAACACATTCCCCTGGACTGGATTCTGCTAGGAATGGAATGCCCTTCTAGCCCATGACCCTGCCACTAGCCTGTGTCACTCTGAATATCACCTCCTCCCTGGACTCCCTTTGTTATCATCCCATCTGTTGGATTCAATCCCCATTATACTCTTCACCTGATCCATATCTGAGCTTTTAGAAAAATCATAAGGTCTCTAGAAGCAAAATAATGTATTTTGTTCACCACTATATCTCAGTACCACGGTACCAAGGAAAGTGTCTGGCAAATATAAATGATTGAGTATGTATTGGTCAAAAGAATTAAGGAGAAAAAAATCAATGAATGATGCATTAGCTTCCCAGGAATGAGACTTCAGAGCTCTAACAGATTATTCCCACCCTTCTATCAGCCCTAGATTCTCCTTTTCTATCTCCACTAGCTGTGATGCTAAGGACCAACACATCTTACATTCAAGAGTGCCCTAAAGTGACAACCTCAACTTGTTCTCATTCAGATTCATGTTGAGATCATCTCAGGTGTAATACTCTGCTTTTATCTGGCCTTTCAGCAGAAAAACCCTTCTTTCACAACTTGTCAATGTCCAATACCAAGAAAGTTCCAGAGCCTGCAAATTCATCCACAGCCGTCTCCACATAACTTTAGATCTCCCCAGCTCCTGACACTCAGCTCTGTCTCTCATTTTTTACCTGGGTTACTAAATGATCCAGAAAAATGTAGTTCCATATTTTAAATTTCATTAAAGTTGACCATATTAAAAGAATACTTCTTCATCTCTATTTAAAATTTAAACTTCATGGTATAACTTAAAACTTCCCAGATACAATCCCAGACCAGTTTTTCACCTACGAACTTTAAGTTTGGTTTGGCTTATCTGACTTTGACCCTCAATATTTATAAGAATTTAGCTCACATATTCATTCTTTCTCTTTTTTCCTTTGACTCCAGCTACTTAAAGTAAAATATATTGCCTTAATTTTTGGACTTTAAGACTCTGTGTCAAGCATCAACTCCTCTGACACAGACCAGGATGATCTTGGTCCTTACATTTATGGAGATTGAGACTTGGTTATTCTATTTTACTAGAAAGAATATATATGTGATATATATATCAGCAGTAGAAATCTAAGTATTGGAATGCCTGGGTGGCTCAGTTGGTAAATCTTAAAAAAAGAAATATAAGTATGCTGTCAAAGGAGAAGTAAAAAGTTATTTTTATTCTCATATCCTTGTTTGTAGAGAAATAAAACCAAAGAGGAATTCCTTCATTTTCTTCAGCAATGTCAAATATAATCTTGGATTATAAATTTTCTACAGAAACTGGCTTATATAGAAATAACTTATAACAAGAAGTAATAACACATTTGAAAACTTCTGGATAAATATGTGTATTGAGCACAGGGATTTGGCCCTAAAATGACTGTAGGTAAAATTTGTAAAAGGCATAAAACCCAAAAAGACAACGAGAAAAGGAGAGATCCAGAAACTTAATCTCAGATTGATGAGTGGTAACTGGCATTACAAACTTGAGATTTTTATAAATATCCCAAATTTGGAGAGCCACCTAGGTGGCTCAGTTGGAAGCATCCCACTCTTGATTTCAGCTCAAGTCACGATCTTAGGGTTGTGAGACCAAGCCCTGGGTTAGGCTCTGCTGGGCATGGACCCTGCTTCATATTCTCTCTCTCCCTCTCTCTCTGTCCCCCACCCACCACTCATGTGCTCTTTAAGTTTCTTACTTAGTTAATTAATTAATTATTCCAAATTTGGAAAGCTGAGCAACAAAATTCTTCATATTGTAAAACCCTCAAAATCTCAAGAATTGATGGCTCCAGATATCTTGGAAAGTTGGGATAAAAATGGAGCTAAAAACAAAGTTTGGTTGAAGGTCTAAGACACAAGTCTTCACACAAACCAGTGCTCTTCTCTCACCCTGACATAAGGCTGGAGGTTTGCTTTCTGGAACAGTAGCAGGAAGTCTTAGGGCTATAGTACACTAACCACAACCATAGTTCAATGTTGGGGCAAGAAGGGCTCAATTTAAAACCATTTACAACACAGACACACTGAAATTCAGATCTTAGCTTTTGTCTACCTCTAGCTTCTCAGAATGCTGACAATCAGACATCAACCCTCCAATCAAGAAACTGGAAAAAAAATGCTCTTGGAAATCTGACCATCCCCCCCCCAAAAAAAAACATCTAAAGAAACAGACATTCAAGTTGACCACATTACCCAAGGCAAAGGTAGGAGTAAATGTCACCTTAAAGGACCCTCACCCACATACACAGAGCTCCTAACAGCTTGTTATTGTCCCATCTCTGAATATGAGGCAGAGATCACCACATATTTGAGAAAACATCTAATATGAAAGATGATAGCCAAGAAAAAAGAACAGAAGAAAGTCACCTAGAGAAAAAAAGAAATACACAAAGAAAAAAAATTTTCAAATACTATCAATATTAGCCAGAAAAAAATAAGAAAAGACGTTATATTTGTTAAGAATGACGAGGATGCTATTTTTAAAAAAGGAAGAGGGCATTTAGAGAACAAAAGGAGCTCTTGGAATTCAAAGTATGATAGCAGAAATGCAAAATATCTCAATGAAGTGTTTAGAAGATAAAATATATGCTATAAAAAGACAAAAAGATGGAACAAGAGAAAAGATGTTTAAAGGGGCCCTAAAAGGAAAAAAACAGAAAATGAGGGGAATAAATTTTTCAAATAACTATTGTAAACATTTTCTCAGAAAGGATACTCTGAGTAGCCCTATTGGAAAGGCTTGAGAAAAGTCCAGCACCACAGGGGGAAAAAAATGGACTCACCATAGTACGTGTCATCATGGCATTTCAGGAGTTCAGAAAAAAAAGATAATACATGCACCCATAGAAAATAAAACAGGTTTTTTTAATAACGGATTAAGAATCAGTAGGGATCTAATGTTTTGCATGGTGATCATAGTTAATAACACTGTATCATATGCTTCCTCAGAGAGTAGATCTTAAATGTTCTCGTCACAAAAAAGAAATGGTAATTATGTGACATAATGAAGGTGTTAGCAAAGGCTATGGTGGTGATCATTTTGGGAACTACATGTAACAAATCAACACCATGATAGACCTCAAACTTATACACTATTATGTGACAATTATATCTCAATAAAACTGGGGAACAAGAAGAATCAGAACATCATCAATCTACTCAACAGCAATCTGAAAATAATTTATTTTCAATATACACATCCAATCAAATCACTAACCAAAGGTAAGGGTAAACAAAGACAAACATTCAAGTTCTCAAAAACCTCACCTTCCATGTGTCCACTGTCAGCAGATTATAAAGAATGTAACGTACCAAAATAAGGGAATAAACCTGGAAAGAAAAAAACATGGGCTCTAGGAAACAGTGATTAAACCAAAGAGAAAAGGTAAAACCTACAGGAAGTTTATGAGATGACCCTGAGCTAAAGACTGAGAAATCAATCAGCCATTCTGGAGCAGGTTACTAGTCCCAAGTGAAAAATCTTCAAGGATATGAAATTGACAGGGTACTTAATGTGTTTCAACATATTGAGGGTAGATTTTAATGGTTGCAAAGAAATTGGCAGATAAAAGAAATCTATGACAAATATTAGTACTGGGTTGGGGGCTGAGGGATAAAATACAGTCAGGAAAGGAAAAGTTACCACAGTGCACGGCATGGCTTCGTTGTGAATCTTGTTATATAATCAAAGTAATATTAACAATGTGTATTGGTCTAACCAAAATTACAGTGTTTGTACACACCTATTCATGTTCACAATGGGGTCAAGCAATGAAAGAGGAGGACGAAATCCTCATCTTGTATAGCTCAGAGTCAGTAAATGAGAACTAAAAAAAAAAAATTAGAAGGGGTGGGCTAACAATAAAGCATGTTATTTAGATAGATATATAGATATATAGATATATAGAGATATAGATATATATAGATATATAGGTAAATACCAAGAGGACTGCATCAGTATAGCATACAGTGAGAGAGTAAGACATAAGAAGCCTTGAAGGTATTTTACTTTTCTTAGGAAATGTAAGGAAGGACCTTCTCACCAGAGGGAATTTCTCTATGTGCTATGGTCATATGTCTACATCCTCAGCTAAAGAGCTCCTGTCCTCTCTTGAGAAGTTACAGACCCAAGGCTTTACCCCCGACTCTAACTTTAAGAGTCTATGCCAGTCACATATGGTTATTCATTTCAAACTTAGTTTATATTTGCTGCCAGTCCTTTCCAGCAGAGTTTGATCTTTCCATTTCCACATTCACATCTACAATTTTTACTTTGCTTTTCACTTTCCATCTGAGTCTCACAGAGCTTCATCACCCTGTGCTGCTACAAGATTACCTTGCAGTTAAATAAAGGTCAAACACAAGCGCTCTCTGTTCATCAGGGTGATGTTGTAGCTCTGACTGATTGCTACTCTTACCAATATTGATGGCATTATTAGATTCCAATTACAGCTCCCTTCAGCCTGGTACCTAACTGAATTAGAATCTGGAGGCTTCAACTATGCAAGCTCCCTCTGCTCTTAAAAAATGCAGATGGTCTTTAAGGAAAGACACTCTTCTCCCAATTAAATTAGATACACAATACACATGCCTGTAAACTTCTGATAGAAAGCTCCAACATAGGTATCTGTTTTTTAGCTGGCTAGGGGCTAGTTAATAAAATAATTTTAAATTCTCAGGGAAAAATGTACTGACTAGAAAGACCATAACAACAACATAGAGTAACCATTCATTTACTCATCCAATCACTCAACAAACATTGATGAAAATCTGCTCTCTGCCTGGAATACTGGACAGTAGGGGTAGAAAATAACTGAACAAATAAGTCCATCAAGAAAATCATTGATTATGAGGTATCTTCTGATAAGTCTGTGATAAAGATTTAGACTTCTTTCACTCAAAATTCTAGAGCACATTTTCTAAAACATGAAAGTCACTCAAAATTCCAAAGTTTCCAGGAATGTAAGGTAGGAGCAGATGGAGTATATTTACTATTCATACTTTCCCAAGTGCCATTTCTCCTGCTAATGGTGATAAGATACAGATACTTTTATCTAAATCACCAAGCCTGGGGCGCCTGGGTGGCTCAGTCGTTAAGTGTCTGCCTTCAGCTCACAGGTCATGATCCTGGAGTCCTGGGATCCGGCCCCACATCAGGCTTCCTGCTCGGTGGGAAGCCTGCTTCTCCCTCTCATTCCCCCTGCTTGTGTTCCCTCTCTAGCTATGTTTCTCTCTGTCAAATAAATAAATAAATAAAATCTTTAAGAATAAATAAATCACCAAGCCTTGCTTATTTGTAATAGAGTGCAAGAGAGACACAGGAGTCACCTGAGCAGTCATAAAAGAAAGAAATTTATCCAAAACTAGGACCATTGCCCTCTGTCTTCTGTCACCCTTCCAACTGCACAAGCAGTGTTTCCTAATGATCTTTGAGTCCATGGACTTGGACTCAGTCCATGTGCATTTACATCCTTATCTTGCTAATTTCCCCCATTCCAAGCTTAATGTAGCCTCTCTAACTCTACAACTGTATCAGCAGAGGCAAGCCATTCTTTAATTTTCCTTGGTAGCTAGAAATAAAGTCTGATTTCTCTAGAGAGTCCCATGATAAAGCTCTATATGAGATTTCCTACAAGTGGTAGTCAATGGCATGTCTGACTGGGCACATCCCTGGCAGACAAATGACATTATATGATCCTATGTGGTAGATGCACTAATACACCGCCTAGATCACTCTTCAGGAATGAAGAACTGTGTTCCCCCACAACTATTGAGAATGCTGACAGAAGATGATCTGCAATCATTAGCCCTCTTTGAGGACTGAATTGGCTGAAGAGACTGCCCTCCTCAAGGTTACACCTTCTTCCAGGGGCAGTTTGCATTCACACATCAGTGCTGGAATAGAAAGACCTTGCTCCCTCAAGAAATCTCTAGGGTGCCTGGGTAGCTCAATCCTTAAGTGTCTGACTTTGGCTCAGGTCATGATCCCAGGGTCCTGGGATCCAGCCCTGCATTGGGCTCCTTGCTCAGCAGGAAGCCTGCTTCTCTCTCTCCCACTGCTCCTGTTTGCGTTCCTTTTTTTCATTGTCTCCCTTTCTCAATCAAATAAATAAATAATATATTTAAAAAAAGGAAAAAAAAAGAAATCACTAAAGAGCCATTCCAGCCCCTGAGCTTGCACAAGATCAACTGACATAACTGTGGGGATTGAATTCAGCTCAACATCTTCGAAACAATCTTGTTTCCTTCCACTCCCTGTCACAATCCAACAGCAATGCCTAATAAATGTCTGGTTCCTTAATCTCCATTTCAAAATCAGTTTAGCAGGGAGCACAATTTGTAACTATAGATGAACTAGTTTAGAAACATTATGCCTTCCTGCTTTAGAGTTTTGAATAAATAAAGACTCTAGAAGTAACTTTTCAGTTGTCTTTCACTGGATTTGGTACTATTAGTAAACAACAGTGATGGAATTTAAATAAATAAATAAATAGATAAATAATCTTCCAGCCTAAGTTAAACCTCTGTCACTAAAGAAGATTTTAACAAGGCCAGCTTCAACTCTCCTTTTCTTCCCATCTTCCATTAAGAAGATCCCTTGTTTAAATGGAGCATCAGGAAGGAAGATGGATGAGAAAATGAGAGACAACACTGAAAAAAGCTAGAGCATGTAGGAGGAGAGGTTGGGAGTGAGAAGCTGAGAGCAGAAACAGTAAACAAGGATGATGAAGGGGAAAAGAGAAAAGGGAGGTGGTAAGAATTACTAATGGGCATTAAATGTCCCCTTCATGATGATCAAGAAGTACAAATCAAGGGACACCTGGGTAGCTCAGTCAGTTAAGTGTCTGACTCTTGATTTCAGCTCAGGTCATGATCTCAAGATAGTGAAATCAAGTCCCATGTTGGGTTTGTGCTGGGCATGGAGTCTGCTTAATATTCTCTCTCCCACTCATTTTGCCCCTCCTCCCCCAAAGAAGAAATACAAATAGAAGATTTGAGGTTTTTTTTAAGTTTCATTTGTTTACATACCTTCTTTAAACCAGAGCATCATTGAAGATACAGTTGTGGGTCATGCCTTAGGAGTATTACCCATCTTGTGAAGATGAAAAGGACTAGTCCACCTGATCCCTGTGAGTTCCTCCCTGGCTGGACATCTTCAGCTCTAAGGAATAGACATGTACATTTAATTGAACACAAATCATTCTCAGGTTTGGCCACAAAATTCGTAAGAAGGACTGATGTTAATCATTCTTACTTTAAACATTAAAAAAGGAGATAAATTAAGAGAGCATATTAAAAATAAGAACAAATAAATTTTAGGGGCGCCTGGGTGGCTCAGTTGGTTGAGCGACTGCCTTCGGCTCAGGTCATGATCCTGGAGACCCGGGATCGAGCCCCACATTGGGCTCCCTGCTCAGCGGGAAGCCTGCTTCTCCCTCTCTCACTACCCCTGCTTGTGTTCCCTCTCTGGCTGTGTTTCTCTCTGTCAAAAAAATAAAATCTTTAAAAAAAAAAAAAAAGAACAAATAAATTTTAAATGTAAAGAATTAAAATGCAATGAGTCATTTTACTTCAAGCAATCTTTACTTGATACTTTAAAGTAGGAATAATTTTATTGTAAGACAAAGGGAACCTGAAAATTATGCCCACTATGTAAGTTAAGCTACTTTCTAAACATCAGCAACTATTTATGTATTAGTTCTGAAAATCTGCCTTACACTGCAGATAGCCATGGAAATTTTTGCTATATAGAAGACAGAGCTAATGTGATCTTTTATTAAAAGAAGTAAAATGTCTTATTAAAAAAAATCAAACACAAGGGTAGGTCCTTCCACATGATAAAATCTGTATACTTTGAACTCTGGTTTCTAAAACAAGAAACTAGATAAAAATAAAGTAGAAAAAGATAAAGATCCAGAGGAACTTTTTATGTAGGTTTGATTAAATTAGGCGTTTAAGAGCAAGCAGTACAACCCCACAAAAGGGTGCCCACAGTGATCAACTATAGCAATGTAAGCCCATCAAGAGTCAGAACTCACACTATAGTTTAAATAGTGGAAGTTTAATGTAGAGAATGGTTAACTATGATAAAAGAGTAACAGTAAGTTCAGAAAGAACTCTATATGGTACCCTAGGGATGAAGAAGCGGACCCACGGAAGGATACACTTGGAAGGGGTGGAGTAGATGTGGTCAAGCCCACCAGATTACAGAGAAGTTTGCTGGAGCCAAAATGTAGCTATTAGCAAGCAAGAGCCCACCCTCCAAAGTGCAGGTGGGGAACAGAAGAGTAGCCATCAATTCTTTGCAGCTATAAGACTTAGATGCTCCTTTTTCTAGCTGACCATAAGCTGAGGACTGCTTTCTTTTTGTGGAAGCCACCCACATTCTTCCCATATCCCCGCATCTTCAAACCCAACAATGGGGCATCAAGTCCTAGTCATAGTTCACATCTTTCTGACTTCCCCTTCTTCTCTTGCTAATAAAGGACACGTGGGATTAGATTAAGGCCACCTAGATAACCCCTCAATCTTAAAATATACTGGTTATACATCTCCAAGATTCTTTTGGCCATGTAAGAAAACATAACTGTAGGACTACCCGAAGGTGGCAAGGGCTTTTTCAAATTCTATCTACCACAGAGCTTCATTTTAATCAACTTTTACTAAGAATGCTTTTTAGATCATACTATTGATTAAATAACTCTTACAATGAGAAAGTGTGGCTATAGACACTTCAGTATCAGCATGTTGGCACTGAAGTTTACATTTGTTTGCCTGCTTGCTTGAATTCCTAGAAAGATGAATTATGAGGATTTTGAATCAGAGGAGTTATCGGTCTAGTTTCCCTGATATATTATATTAGTACATAATAGTTAGTGAATATCAACTCTGTTGCCATCACTTTCTCATTCTACACTCCAGATACCAAAGATTATGGGTACATGAGGCAAGAACTATATGTGGCCTTTCAAGCCAACATAAGGCAAACTGCTTATTAGCTCCCAAGCTATGGTGTTACTCAGAAGCATGATTAGTACCTGCCAGAAAACACCCAACTCTATTTATTCCTTTACAAACCAAGACCCATGGTTTAAAGGTTGAGAGCTACAGAAGATGCATTCAAAAACATCTTCAATTCAATACACAAGACTTCATTCTATCAACATTTAACATCTACATAAAAGAGCCTACTCTGACATGGTCCGGGCCTTTAGGTACTTCAGTAAACAAGACAGATAAGGTCTGTGCTCTCAAGAAGTTGAAATTCTCTGGAGATAGCAAAGAATAAGCACACAAATATACATAACTAATATAAAATAAATAGGGAACTCTCAGAAAGTGTTAAGCGTCATGGAGAGAATTTAGCATGGTATAAGGAGTTAGTGACTTAATGTATACTTTAGTGTGGGTGATCAGAGATGAATCCTCAGAACCAATGACATTTAAGATGACATCTAATGGCAAGAAGCTGGGAAAGCAAAGATCAAATTCAAACATAAGAAATATTTGATATTAAAGTCCTAATGCTGGCGGAGACCCGACATGTTTGAGGAACAGGAAGAAGACCAGTGTGACAAAAGCATAGTGTCCCAAGCAGTGTGATAGGGGACAGGGTGGGGCAAGGAGGTTAGTTATTAATATGACATCAAGTAAACAAGGCAGGCTGGGAGCAGATTTTTATAAGATGTTGTAAGCTAGGAGAGGCAGAGTTTGAATTTTATCCTAAAATTGATGAGAGCCTTTGGGGTGTTTTAACAAGGAGTGACATGAGCTTATTAATCATTGTAAAAGATTACTCCTAATACTTCAGGGAGTGATAGTAAGGAATATGGAGGCAGGGAAAATAATTAAGAGAATGATGTAGCAACCTAGACAAGAGATGAAGGTGGCCTTACACTGGGGAGGTAGTGTTGGAAATAAAGTGAAAATCAAAGATAGGTTTTGAGAGACAGACAACAGAACCCACTGAGGATTTAATGTAGGGTTGGAAGAAAAAGGAAAGAACAGAGTCTTTCCTAGGTTTCTGCCTTGAGCAACTAACTGGGTACCTTGTGTTGATATTGAATGAGGTGCAAAAGACTGAGGGAAGAACAGGTCTTGGGAAAAAAACAAAAGATGTCAGATACACAGTAAGATATTTTTCACTTTTGAAATGGGGTATGGGCAATGAGTAAAGCCTCATTTGAGGATGCAGATAGCAGTGAAAGCTATGGGATTCATAAGCCCCAAGAGAGAGGTATAGATCATGAAGAAAAGTGAGGGAAGTGGAAAAGTACAAAGTCTTGCAGTAACCCGAGAGAAATCAAGCCCACAAGACAGAGCCAGCAAAGGCAAATTACATGAATTGGCTAATGAGAGTGAAAACACAAAGACTGTGATGTTCTAGAATCTAAGAGAAGAAAATGTTCCAAAAAGAGGAGAGTAATTGACTATATGAGAAACTGGTGAGAAATTACTGGTATCATTGAGCAGAGTAGAGCCAGTGAACAGATGGGCTAAAAGGCCAAGTGATGAAGAAGGGCCATCAGAGACCCAGACACCTATGTCCTAAAGATTTGTGATGAAGGGAAGAAAAATTGGTTAGTAACTAAAGAGGATATGAGGAAGATAGAATTTCTTTTTCCATACTTACAGCCATGCTCCGATAGGAAAAAAAAGAAACTGATGAATCTCTTTCCCAAACTAGTCTACATTCTACTTTAAACCTAGAGGAAAATGTAATCCTCACAAGAGATTTTAAAACCTTGTGCTGTGAGTTAATACAGAACTCTTATTTTCCACGTCAAAACAATATTTATTCCTCCAATGGGTAATCACATACTGGCCAATCACCTGAACAGAAATGAAAGAAAATGTTCAAGGAAAAATAGCAAGCAGAAGGAATAAGCACCATGCTCAAGTATATTTAATACACAGTAGAATTTTTTCATAGAATATAAAAAGTACAAATGAGGTGCCATGTGAGGTCAGTGGAGAGAGAAAATCTGGCATGGATATCAAGGTACTGTGCCAAGCAGATGAGTGATCCCTGAACTGGCGTTGGCCCAGTGCATATACAGAGCTATATGGAAGGGAAAAGGCTGTGAACACTCACTCATACCTCCTGCTAGAGTATATCGGCTCTTGTGCTAGAAACTCAAAATAAACCTTCTCATCCATTTCATCTCTGTTCAGAAAGAAAGACATAGAGAAGAAATTAATTACAAACATACCATCCTGTATCTATTCATATCTCTAAAGATTCAACTAACACATTAGCAACCAAACTAGAACATTATACAAATATTCCTACCTCCAGTTTCCCTGTTTCATTGTTTCTCTCAATTTAATGCCACCTAGTATGTTTGTGTATGCGTATCACAGAGATAAAAGCAGTATCAACATGAATAACACAAATTTCAGGTCATAATAAAGTCAAAGCATAATAAAATGGAGTGTGTATTGTCCTATAATAAAGTGTTTTAAAACTTGACTTTCAGTAACACCACTAAGTGTAACACTGTTTTGTCGAAAAAGAAATGACAGTTTTTAAAATTTTCCTTTCTGTTTTGGACTCTTACCTGGTTTCACTCCGGAAAAGTTGCAGCCATAGGAAGAGACCTTCTGCTACATCAGTAGATTCACTAATGGAGGCTTTACGTGGTCAGGGAAGCACGGTTTGCCTGGTTAAATGCAGGGCGCTCTGGTAGACCTGGCTGATCCCCCCCTTCCTCTGGCGTGTCCTAGTTATGTCCTCACAGACAAGTCAAAAAACCACTCCGCACCTCAACTACTTAATCATTTAAGTTTGGTCAGAAAGTCTATCCAACTCGTAGAGGTTTTCTCAGGATTAAATGAAATTATATGTACATATTATGTTACACAAAACTCACTCATGGTAAGTATTCAGTGAATGTCAACTATTATTAATTATTCATTTATTGGTGACTTACTACCTTAAAACGTATGTTCATTATCGTTACTGCATTATTGTTACTGCATTGTTGAGAATCTGCCAAGTGTCAACACTATGTTAGGTGCTAGGATACAATGTTGAAGAAGATACAAATCTTGTCTGAAAAGAACTCAAGTACAGATCCGTCACAGGCTCTGATGCAGACCAAGCAAAACTCCAGGGGCTCCCCCTTATTATCCCTGCCAGCCTCACATTCCTGAATCCATCTAAATTTTTCATAATATGTATATTCTGTGCCTGTGTGTATGTGCATGTTACCATGATGATAGAAAGGGATCACTACAACCTGAGAGGTATGGGAAAGGCAAACAACAAACACACATCCACCTGTTCTTTATAATTTAACAACCCATGCCTGATAGCCAAACAAAACAAAAATAGATACATCATGAGATTTTCTTTGTTTGATAAAAAGAAGCCTATCAGTGGACTGTCCAGGCGCGTCATCTCCCTGCGGCGACGACAGCGCCACCAGCCCGCCCTGGGAACGCTAGTATCTGAGCGCTGCCAGCTGCGGTCAGAGCAGCCAGGACTCTTTTAAAAGCTATTCTATTCTATTATCAGGTTTCCAAGATAGGCTATACAAAAAATTTCAAAGGCACGAACTGACATCCCTTTTTTAAGAGAAGCTCAAACACTTCTAGTTAATTTCCATTAAGTTGCTTTAGCTGGGCATGATCAGTTACATTACTGTTTTGTACCATGAATGCCTGACTTGGTTCACAGTTGGGGGGAGGTGGCTCTCTGAAACAGTGTTCTGCCTGACCTCCACCAGTTTACCCACATTTCCTGGCAGAGACTGAAGTTCAGGGCTGTTGCCGAGGGCCCCAGCTTCCACTGGCCCAGGACTCTGCGTGGAGACATGCAGCTCTTTCACTCCTGGTCACTCCCATACCATCAGTAATGCACTGTCTTCTTCTGCTGGTTTTTTTTTTTTTTTAAGATTTTATTTATTTGACAGAGAGAAACACAGCCAGAGAGGGAACACAAGCAGGGGGAGTGAGAGAGGGAGAAGCAGGTTTCCTGCCAAGCAGGGAGCCCGATGTGGGACTCGATCCCGGGTCTCCGGGATCATGACCTGAGCCGAAGACAGTCGCTTAACCAACTGAGCCACCCAGGCGTCCCTTCTTCTGCTGGTTTTAACTTTTCATGAGTCCACGGCTTCTGCCACACTAAATGGATTTTAAGGCTCTTGAAGTCAGAATACTTTGAGGTGGTCAATAAATTTTATGTTATTTGCAATCAAAATCAGGGATCTTAAGTTTTAAGAGTGTTTCTTGTATTTCACCTAAAAACAGGGCCATGAAGAATGTACTCACTACTCCATGCCCATTGTAAAACACAAGTCTCTGCTTATATAACTTGACTAGTAGGTACGCGAACACATTATACTACTCAGAGAGGAAACAGAGTATGCTGTAAAAGAATGCAGGGATACATACATGGCTAAAACCGTGGCTAAGAGATTTTCAGTGTACCCTTATTTGAAGATCCACTATATATATCAGGGATATATGTTTACATGTTAATTGTAAGTCTCATAAAAATCATTCAGTTTGGCACGAATAGCCTCCTTTTATAGATGAGGAAACTGAATCTGAAGCTTAGGAACACTCATATTCTCTCATTTAGTAAGACAGCCAAGGTTTATGTCCAGATTAGGCAAGATATAAAACGCAGTTCTCAACCGTTAGAGTCTCCCGGCTCCACACCGGCAAACACTGTACAGCACAGGCTGTCAGCATCAAGCACTGAGTCACCCGAACTCCAAGCCCTTGTTGCTCTAGCGAGAGGTCCTACTGTGCTTGTCCACCTTTCTCACAACTCCTTCCCTGGTTGCCAGTTCTAGACATCTGTATCATTGTTTCCAAACTCCTAAACAACAAAACTGCCTTTAAGCCTAACCAGGATACAAGGCACATATAAAATAAGCAAACTTTTGCTTTGGGACTTCATCTTCCAAAGATTCTTTCATCTAAAGAGAACCAGACTAATATTCTCAATTAATTTCTGTCTGAGGAGTAATTTGGGGTTATGTCAATTATATTAAATATGTCTAGACTGGATCTACGAGAAATATTCTTTAACCAAACTTTCTTCAGAAAAAGTGCAGATTTTTCAGTTAGAGATTAAACCTGTCCAAGTTTCCAGAACTGCTACTGAAATCATAATAAAGAATTCTTCGTATACAAATTCTTATATTTGCAGTGCATGCAGCTGATATTTGGAAAAGGGCCTAGAAACCCTACAATTATAATCAAGTTTATCAATTCTGTTCTCACTTAATTATAAATCCTGATTACATTTGCTCTGCCAGATTCCTGCCTAATGTTCTCATTTGATAATGAGCTCCATAAAAGCTATCCAGTGCACATGATTTCACGCGATGTTTCCCCAGGTACCAATGTACTCTGACTTGAAAAGATTACCATAGTCTATGCATTTGGAAGTGAATTTCCTGAATTCTGTCATTCTTTGGTGCTCGGCACTGTAGCATACTAACTGGGTCATAGAAATAGAAAAGAAATTCTCCTAAGTAGTAATGAGCATGACTTCTTACATGGCTCTCTTAATGCTAAGAAGCTTTTCAGAGCTAAAAGGCTTTATGTAAACGCACTAAGGTTGGCAAAATCCAGATGTGGATGAGAAAGATATGTAGCCATATTTAACCTCCTTCCTGTCCAATTTGTCTAGAATTAGTAGTGAAGAGAAGCACCTAGGACACTCTATCCTACTGAAGATGACCAATACTGTATCTGAAAGGGGTTTTCCCCTTTTTGTAGAAAATGTTTTTAAACACTGTTTTGGGGACGTTTTTCTCTGAATGAAGCAGGCCAAACCACGTCATTAGACTTCTTTCTAACAAACTCATTGTTATAAGGAAATGCAATGTGTAGGTAAAGGGTAATCTTGTGACGGCCAAATAAACAAAAATATGCTTAGATAGATTGTATTCTGTAATTTTTAGTGGTTTTTTTTTTTTTGAGAGAGAGAGTGCACATGTGCATACACATGGGAGAGGAGGGGCAGAAGGAAAGGGAGAGAGAGAATCTCAAGCAGACTTCATGCTGAGCATGGAGCCCAATGCAGGGCTTGATATTATAACCCATGTGATCATGACCTCAGCCTAAACCAAGTGTTGGATATTTAACCAACTGAGCCACTGAGCTGCCCCTCATTCTGTAATTTTTAAGAAAAAAATTTATTTTCATATATTTTTCTTAGGTAAATAAATTTCCTATTTTCATATTTTGGGTCAGTCCATTTTGAAGGCCATCAAGGAAACTTCAAGAAATAAAGGGACAGGAGGAAGGTCACCTGATTTTAAACTTACAGAGTTTTAAGACTGTGAAGGTAAGACAAAAGCCCACCAGAAAAAATATTGGATTATAATCCAATGTATAAAATATATAACCATGAGTCCATACTGATATAAATAACTGACTGAATAAATTTAAAAGTGGAAGAGAATAGACAATCGCTGGTACAGTAGAATTCCAAATAATTTACATAGATATGCCCCTCTCAGGAAGATGAAGAGTAACTCTTCAGTCTGTAAGTCTGGGCTGATTATAGTGACTTCCTTACAAAGCTTATTGTATGGAAATGGGAGAAAGAGTAACTTTGCAGTGGAGAAAGCTAAGAAACATCATCTAGAGCCTGTTATCAAGGTTAAAATCAATAGTTGGTAGGTTGTGTTGGTGGCCTATACCCTTCATATGATATGATGAAAATGACACTACCTCTGTTTTTTTTTCCCTAAACCTCAAACTCACAACTCCAATTTAAGCATGAGAAAAACATCAGTCAATCCAAAGTGGGGCACAGTCCACAAAATCACGTGACCAGTGCTCCTCAAAACTGTCAAAAGTAAGAAAAGTCTAAGAAACTTTCATAGCCAAGAGAAACCTAAGGCGACCTGATGACTATATTGTATTATAGTATCCTGGATAGAATCCTGAATAGAAAAGAGACATTAAGTAAAAAATTAAAAAATCTGAATAATGGATGGATTTTAGTAAATATGACAAATGTACCATACTAACTCAAGATGTCAACAAGAGGGGAAATTGGTTACAGTCTATGTGGGAATTTTCTGTAATGTCTCTGTAATTTTTCTATAAATATAAAAATCATTCTAGAATAAAAAGTTTATTAAAGAAGCCTCTTTCCCTTTCTTCTGCAGTGAAAAAAATGGTGGTTCTCTTCTTCCCTTATGTACTTTCATTATTACACAATTCATATTTACACCATGTAGTGTATTCCTTCTCACAAACTTTGCATCAGTAGAAGCAATGAGTGCAATCGTTGCACTGAAAAATGAAAAAAACACTGCAAGTGATTTTCATACCTTAACAAAGGACTTAGAGAAGAAGATGAGCCAGAACAAATGAAAGCTGGAAAGGAGACCCTCCTGTCACTGGGTCAGGCAGCTGACTTAAATAATCGCCAGAGAAGAGCGAGGCACATCTCAGAGACTGTTCCTCAAAACAACCATGAGTCTCCAGCCTTATAGTTCATGTTCCTTTAACAGGCGTCTTGGCCTTTTGTGACTTGTGACATAGCAGTTAGTGCTCTCTAAGCCCGATCCAAGAAAGGAAGGGATCCTAAGAAAAGGAGAGACAGGGGCGCCTGGGTGGCTCAGTTGGTTGAGCAACTGCCTTCGGCTCAGGTCATGATCCCGGAGACCCGGGATTGAGTCCCACATCGGGCTCCCTGCTCCACAGGAAGCCTGCTTCTCCCTCTCTCACTCCCTCTGCTTGTGTTCCCTCTCTGGCTCTGTTTCTCTCTGTCAAATTAATAAAATCTTTAAAAAAAAAAAAAAAGGGAGAGACAAATTTGAAAGAAAGAAAAATGCAAGGGTAATATTCATTTACCATTTGGCCTCCAAATTTTTGTTCTGAAGTGTTTTCATATTTGGACTACCTTGTGGTTTGTTAGGAACGAAAGAGCACAGAACATGAAATAACAGCAGTTAAGATTTCCAAGTACATTTATACTCAAAACTAAGAGACATTCTCAGAATCTGATTTGTAAACAAAATTCTGAGTCATGCTCTCAAAACAACACTAAGATTGTCAAAAGTCTACTCTAATGGTATCTACTGCTATATGTGTCTGTTTTCAAGCTTTACACTGTCTTTCAAGAACATGCTTATGAAATACTAATAAATATTTTGTTTTTAGCTCTTTTTCATAAATAGAAGGAGGAGGAATTAATACACCATAACTAGAGAATGATGCAAAAAATAATTTATACGACTTTCCATGTGTATATAACCTGTACACTAGAAGAAGTACTGAAAACTATCTCATCCCGTCTTCCCCACAGGTTCTAGGTAAATGAATAGCAGTAATGAGCTATACCTTTTTACATGACCTTCACTCCAAAAACATGACAAAAGGAAGTGGTGCCTTGAATGTGGTAAATGACTATGAACTAAAGGTACAAATGAAGAAACTTCTAGAAAATAAGATTGCTAGATAAAATGGAAAGGGCCCAATTAAATTTGAGATAAACAATAAATCATTTTTCAGGTTAAGTATGTTCCAAATATTGCATGGGATATATGTTACTTTTTCTAAAAAAGTAAGTTGTGTTTATCTGAAATTCAAATTTAAGTAGGAGTCCAGTTTTATTTTGTATTTTCCTAAATCTGACCATCCTATTAAAAATCTGAATTGGGGGCTACATTATTGTATCTCAGAGAGCCACCAAGATATTGTCAGATTGATCATTTTCATGGGACCTTGGGCTGTACCATGCATCTATATTTGAACAGATAGGTTTTTTGGTTTTTAGTTTTTAATTCTAAATTCTGGGTTTTGTTTACTCTTATTTTCATTTTATACCATGAATACTTTCACATATTTAAATATTCTTCAAAATCATTCTTTCAGTAGTTATATATGAGCCTTTCTATAAAATAATTTTTCAAAATCCATGATAACTCATGTTCCCGGAGCAAGCTTGCAAGAGGCTACTGGCTCACACAGCTCCACTGGGAGGATTAGGGGGGCCCACAGAGCAGTTAACATCCTGACACATGCACTGCCAGAGAAGTTTGTTTTTTGAAGAAGAGGAAGATTGAAGTTGACAATAGTATTTATTTATTTATTTACTTATTTAGGTCATTTTTTTCATATAGTGTTCAATGATTCATTAGTTACATATAAAACCCAGTGCACATCACGACCCGTGCCCTCCTTAATACCTATCACCCTGTCATCCCCCTCTTCACACCTCCATCTGTATCAAACAGACACATTTTATCTGCCCTGTCATTTGAAAATCAAGCTCTTCTTGAAGGACAGTTTGGAATCAACTTGTAGCACCATGCTTGCTGTTATAGGATGAGGGTCCCATTACTTCCCATTTCTTTTCCTCAGTCTTCATACTTGTAAAAATTTAGGAGAATACATACCTCATAAGTACCATGAAGTAATTGAAATATATCCTTGTCATCCCAGTACAATACCTGACAAATATGAATTTACTAAGGTGTAGAGATTAAGAGAGAGGGCTCTGGAACAGGGTGTCCTAGAAAAGCCTGAGTGCATCCCTCTCTGGTCACTGGTCTAAGGCAAGTTATTACACCTTCCGCTACTTCAAGTTCTTCATTTGGACCTAGGGATAATCATGGTAAATTCTCCATTGGGTTTCTATGAAATTTAAAGAATCATTGCACATACAGCCCTGACTTTGAACTTTATAGTAATTTGATGATGATGAATTTAAATAACTAATATTCTTAAGGATTTCCATAAGTACTTGTTAATTAATGAATTAAATGCACAATGGCAGCCTAACATTATTAAATGCATCAGATATACATTGCATTCACACCAAAATTGCCATGTCAAAGTTTTGCCTTTTACTTTGGATTTTGTGTTAAAAACCACTTCCTAAATTCTAAGCACTACCAACATTAGAATAAAAATTCACATATGAACATTAGCTATGTTTACTAGAATATTTGAAATATAAATTTCTCAGAACCATATATTCTCTCAATTGGCTTGAAATTAACACCTCAGTCTCTGTTTATAAACCTTCAGATCTTTAAAAAAAATTGTTCCTATTTCTTTCATAAAAAGTTTAATAACAACCCTGAAGCTTATAAACTGATGTGATTGAAAGATATTTCTAGCTTAAGTAATAAAATGCTCAGTTGATGAAGTTACTAGAAAAAGTAGTACCATAGCAGAAGGACTTACATTTTTACCTGTGTTTCATGGTATTGACTGTGATACCATTAAACAACTCCTGAAACAAAAACAAAAGCTCTAAAATGAAGTTGAGTAAAGAATTAGAAAGTGGGGCACCTGGGTGGCTCAGAGTCAGCTAAGCATCTGCCTTCAGTTCAGGTCATGATGCCAGAGTCTGGGAATCAAGTTCCATGTCCTGCTTCTCCTCTGATCTTCCCCCTTCTCGTACTCACTCTGTCTCTCTCTCTCTTAAACAAATGAATAAAATCTTCAAAAGAAAATTTTAAAAAGCAAAAAAAGAGAAACTGTGGTGGTTTGTCTTCAACTCTCTTCACTTCTCTAAAATATTTCTGTTTTTAAAAAGTAAATATAATACCTCAAAAGATGATAATGGAGCAATAAAATTGTATGAAGTCCAAATTAACAACTTCTATATGGTCATACTAATTTGTATACACTGATTGATGCCACTATCACAAATTAGCCCACAAACTTAAGTGGCTTCATAAAACCAAGATTTACTTCTGATGCATCTACAGGTTAGTGGAAGTCTGAAGACTTCCTCTCTGTATAAGCCTTTTGGGGTCCCAGCAGGGATTTTCCACTTTGGTATTCACAGAGGCAGAAGGGTGGAGAACTTATACTTATCCAAAAATGCCCTGGCCTAGAGTGACAATGTCACTTCCTCTCCAGCCTGTTGGCTAGAAAGCCATATGAATGCATGTAACCAGGAGGAGAGCACAGAATGGGAGAGAGCACAAGGATACTTAGTGAACAATAAATGTCCTGGCTAAGAAGCAACTATCATCACATAGTCAAGTGTTAACTTTCACCATCGCAGCTCTTCTGAAAGATATGAAGTTTGCAGTAACAAAAGCCTGTCCTTGCTTCACAATATATAATCACTGTTCAATTGCCCCCAGTCAGTCAAGATAAAAAGTGAACAAGCTTATGGTTCAAGGAATTTAATTATTTTCTTCTAACCAGCTATAGTTGAGCTTGTCAGCCATGTTGATATTGAATAATTGCCTATATATCTTGTCTTTCCTCACAATTTGATTTCTTTTCATAATGAAAGCTCAAGGAATTTGTTGTTTCCTTTAGTACAGATGGTCCTCATTTGATGTTATAAATGTACTCCTGAAAAGTTGTGCGTAAATCAGATTTTTATAAATCGAATCACATTCCCATTAACTTTATCTTTGTTTCTGTTTCACAGTAGCTCCGGACAATTTATCTTTAAATTAGTCTCAATGTTATAGAGAAGAGTGACAGGTCAGAGGGTATTTCCCAATAGGCTGGGATAAGAATAGACCTTCTATCATCAGGATATGGACTATTTCTTCACACTGACGTGTTATGTGTTATCGCAGTCCATTGAGGGGAAAGGTGCCCTCAGTTTTTGAAAACAAAAAAGAAAAGGAAAGACTTCCAAAGAAAACAGGTATGAGGGGAAGGAATTTCCTTCCATTTTAAGCATGTATCACAGAAATATTGCTCCGAGTGTAAGTAACTTTTCTGTGTTGCAACAAGCTAGTACAAAGCATTGGGATCTTTTTCATCAGATATAATGAATCCTGGAGTCCTAGTCAAACAAATTACCAACCTTATTTCATGGACTCAGTTGATGAAAAGGCAAAACTCACATTGAAATCAAGAAAAGGAAGGTGGTATCAAAAAGAAGTATTTGATAATTTGTCCAGATATTTGTTCTTGTACTATTTTTGTTAACTAAACCCTGAAAAAATTGAACAACACTTTTTACTGAAAACTGAACAGTGCAATTCTCTTATCTTTTCTTTCTTTGCCTTTTTCCTCAAATGGATTGTCACAGTCTCTGGCAACTTGGAGAATAGTCAGTACAGCAAGAAAGAGCTTTCTTTATCTGTTATGCTATTCTGAGGGTTCAACTTTATTCCAATGGCCATTCACTCATCCATAGCAATCACAGACTCATAAAATCTTATGGTACAGAAGGACCTTAAAAAACCACTAATCCTCTTTTGTGCATTCTGAGACATATCCCACAAAACTAAGAGGAAATATCTGTGAGAAATAAAAGGACCAGAGGATATGTGGGCAGAGCACAAATGCCTTTGTGGGAAAAGGAAAGAGCTAAGAAGATAGTGAATAACTGGAATTGGAATTGGGATTAGTAAGTCAATTTTGCTTTTCCAGTCACATTGTTGTTTCTTATTTCCCACATCTATATTAATCACAGAACATTATGACACAGCTCTCCCTTCATGTACATGTGCATTAACTACTCTACTGTTTTCCTACGTGACAAATTGCTGTTTGATACATGTTAAATGTAACGCAGATGCTTGAGAATGGCAGTATCTTGTCAGGATCAACACCTAGTTTTAGAAATTGGCATACACATTAAAAGAGAAATTTAAAAAACAGAGACCTTACAAATTGGGGAAAATCAGACGTTAAATTACCAAAGATTATGTTGTTTGGTTAATATCAGAGATCAGAGAACAATTTTAGAAGCAAAGTAGAAGGTATGACTTATCAAAGAATGAGAAACTTGGGGTGTCCCTTAGGACTTAAGGAATTCTCTGACACTCAGGACAATGCCCTGAGAGACCTGAATGTGTAGTTTGCTACTTTATTTAAGGCATAAAAAACAATACACGTTGTGCAGGAGTACAAACGCAGACAACAAATGCATAGTAAACATATGAGAAGGGGAGCAGTAAGGACAAAGGCAACATTGCCTTAAACCAAAAGGGCATTCCCTGAGTCCTACAGCTGTGAGAGGACTCAGAAACCCTGGTGGCTTCTGATGGCTGAATTGAGCAGATCTGAAGAACTGTTTGCTGCCATAGTGACTACAAATGTCATGTCTACAGATGCATGTTTACAGATGTCTACATATGTAGACTGCCAGGATATTCATCAAGTAGTAGAATGATCAGGGGCTCCAAAGACTGTAGGGGAGAAGACGACCTGAGACAGAACAGAAGAGATGTCTCTTATTTCCTCTTAGGAATAACTCAATCAATTAGGGGCATGTTAAAAATATAGATCAAAAATATATAGAGAGAGATCCCAACTTATTCCTAAACATTCTCATTCAGGGTTTAGGGAGAACCTAGGAACTCGCACACTTAATAAACTCTATAAATGGTTGTGATGAGGTGGTCCGTAGGATATGCTTTGAGAAGCACAACTTTGAGGAAAGTGGCATGAAAACAGCTTCTCACCACATTCTAACAGAAGAGATGTAAGGCCAGAACACAAGAGAGAACAACAAAGCCATGTCTGCAACATAGACCTGACCTAGATATTTATAATGAACCAGACTTCCAAACACACTTGCCAGATTTCATAGATATCTTCAGGCTCATTCAATATTATAATCATATAAATATCTAAATGAACTAGGTAAGAGTACGAAGGGCTCTGAATTTTCCAGTTACATCAAATCTGTTATGACGTATCTGTAAAAATCACCTGAATTAAGTGAGAATATCACTTTTTATATAGAAATCGTTCACACACAGGGTTTTAAAGATACTCACATTCTCACAGCTTCAAATGCATACTGGCCTAGTTTGAACTTGTTGAAAAACATAGGAAGTCTCAGGAAACGTAATGCTCTGTGTCCTAAGGTGTGTGAAATATTTTTCTATCTCATCCAGTTATGGGACCTCAAACTCATGCACCTTCTTTCCCCATCAAAGAAATCTCCACAATACTTCTGAAAGTCATTAAATCCTTTCCATCTCCAATATAACATCAGACTCCTTCTGCTCCAATAGTCCCAACAAGCCTCAGGATAAGAGAACGTGCCACAGTAGAGCAATTTTCAGCGTCCCTTCAGCTGCTGGCGCATTGGTTTCGCTGTGCCCGTACCACGAGGCACAGAAGCTGGCCCACTGATATAGAAAGAATCACTTCCTCCTCAGCCCTCAAATGACTCTGTGCCATACTCACCATCATGCCAAATGTTGAGGCACAGGGTAAAATATTTTCTCCAAATATGGTGTGAGAGCCACTGTTTCTATTTCTTCTTGTATTTCTACACTCCCTCGGGCTCAGACTAGAAAACATGAAAGTTGGCCAGAAAACTAACCTGGAAGAATACTACCTTCTCTTCCAAAATCCCATCCCAGAGCAAAGATTAACCTTTCTCTGTCTTCTTTTGCTATCTTTCCTATGGTAACCACATACTCATACAGTTTTTACATGGGGTTCTGGAGACTGCTGCATCAGATCTCCAAAACTACTTGTGAAATAGGCAGGCTCCCAAGTCCCACTTCAAGCTACTGGCTCAGATCTCTGGGCTGGATCAAGGAATTTGGCTTATGAAAAAGGATCCCAGGTAATTATTATGCATACTAAATTTTATGGTCCTTTAGAATTGTACAATTAGTTCATTCTACCCAAGGGTTTTATTTCACTTGGAAGCTTTAGATTAAATGAGCAATTAATGTCCTCTTAAAATTTGAGACTTAAATATAATTGCAGCAGTCTCCCTGAACCATTTATTCTCAGATGGGGTTGGCCAGAAAGGATCTAGAAATTTGAAAAGGCTTTATTTGTACTCATTGAAAAAATTATTTTATAATTATTATTTACTCTGATATTGTTTCTGTCATATTTGCTTAGAAAAATTGGTAAAAAAGAAAAATCTGAGTTCCTCTTTAGAATTTTACACTAGACATGGCATTATATTAGGTTGAAAGTTTGTCTACTTTATTTATTAGAGTAAAGCCACATACCAGAGTTATATCACCAAGGATATAGCTAATAAAAGCAAGAAAGCTGCTATTAGAAAAAATACGGTGTCTTCCAATTAGTCAACAGCATGTCTATTTTCTGAGACTGAGGTAGATGTTTATGCCTAAAACCTCTTAGCAAATATGAATGCTATTGTTCTAGCTCAAGAGAGATGTGGTAGCATTGCTTGATATATAATAAAGCTTCTCCAGACTTCTGGCAACATAAAATCCAAACCTCCCATGGGAGCACATCAGATAGAATTTAGGAAAACTGAATAGGGTGGGCCCTCTTTAGAGAGAAGCAGCACATTAAAAATATGGTTAGACTTACATGGATGGCATTTATGGCTGATGGACCCCATGTGAAACAGGGAACTGCAGTGGAGTTTGTGAGGCAGAAGTATGTAGAAAATCTCAGTTTGGGGGGCGCCTGGGTGGCTCAGTTGGTTAAGCGACTGCCTTTGGCTCAGGTCATGATCCTGGAGATCCGGGATCGAGCCCCACATCGGGCTTCCTGCTTCGTCGGGAAGCCTGCTTCTCCCTCTCTCAGTCCCTCTGCTTGTGTTCCCTCTCTAGCTGTGTTTCTCTCTGTCAAATAAATAAATTAAAAAAAAAAAAAAAAAGAAAGAAAATCTCAGTTTGGGGTAGGTATCCAAGGTATGGAACAAGAAAGTTCCAGGCTCAGGGAAAGCTGCCTGAATCAGTTAGTAGAGCATGCAACTCTTGATCTTGGGGTTGTGAGTTTGGGTCCCATGTTGAGTGTAGAGATTACTTTAAATTAATTAATTTTTTTTTAAGTTCTAGGTTCAGTTCCTTGACATAGAAATAAAGTTCATATCAAGAACTAAATAAAGGGGAACCAAGATGAGGTCCCAAATCCAAATGGAATTAGAAGCCTAAGCAGATAGTCTCATATCGTAAGGGATGAGTAAATAGGAAGATCTGTTTTCAAGGGAGAGCCAGGAGCCTTGGCATAGAAGTAATTGCCTTCTAGGATCCCCCAACTAATGAAGATGGAGTTTCTAATATGAAGCCAAGCACTGTCGTTTCTTTCTAACTCAGGAACTGCACACAGCTATGCCTGTAGGGAGTGAGTGTTTCATTTCCAATGCTTTGGGGCTATTAGGAGGGAGGTAGGTGGTAAATTGCTATCTGCTGGAAGATCACTAAAATAGTTCTGAAATAAGAACAAACTTTTATCGCCAATCTAAAAAGAAGGCCAGGAGAAGGAAAAGGGGTTCAAGTGATTAAGTGGCTCTCCTCTATGACTGAAGCAAATAACAATACATGCCCCAATGGTGTGCTTAACCATCAATAGGAAAGCTCCCAAAAGTAATACATTATTTGAAATTGGAAATAACTTACTGGTGAGAATAAAATTTCCAACACCAGGAAAATTTTAAAGAAAATCCTTTAAAAAGAGAAAAGATAAGGAAAACTAGAGAAATATTTCCTTGTGTGTTGTGTTATTGAGAATTGGGTGAAACGTTTGTCAATGTTTACATAACACTGTCCAAAAGAGATTGATTAGCTAATTAACATAATATTTTTATCATCAGAACAGTGTTAAGACACATGAAAATATTTTGTAATCTAGAAATAAACTGGGTTTTTTTTTTTAACTATCTTTCATATTGTGCAGACTTGAGCCATGTAACAGAGCAAGGCCTTTCATAGTTTTCTCAAAATGGCTACTCCCTTCAAATACAACTTCTAGTTATTAAAGTCTTTTCACCAAGTATCTCATTACTACAGATGTAGCTAATATTTCTTATGTATTCTTCAAATGCCAGCTAAAGATTTTTATATACATTATTTTATATAATATTCTAAACTGTGCTTTATTATGTATTCTTTCATATTCTGTCAGTAATAAGTCATACTCTATGTTACAAATTAATAAATTGTCAGGATGTTTTATAAGACCAATCTGTTGAATTTGAAAAGTGAATCTGTTCCTTGAGACCTAATTACTCCCTGAAATTGTGTGGATTCTATCCTGTAGGGAAATGAACTCTTACGTATGACAGTCTCTCAAAACCACTTAAGCCAGCCCACCAATGATATCCATACCTTTACTATATTTACCTCTTACAAAATGTGTCATTCAAAAGAAAAGCCCAATTTATTTCAGAACAACTTAAAGCCTATCCTTGAAACATTAAGAAAAAAAAAAAAAAACACTCATCATTCTTTAAAATGGTTCAAAGTTTACTTCTTTTCCAGATAATTCTCTGTGGATTGTATGTTTCCTTTCATCTTCCTTTAAATGAGGAACTGGTGTTGAGTAGTTCCCTGAACCCATCAGAGAAAAATCTTCATCTTGCCTTTACTATACTTTACTTGCCTTTACTACCAAGACACTATCTTGGGAGAAACATAACAACCAGAGATAATGCACAGGAGAAGGACATGATAGGATAATGGAAAAAGAAATGTTGTCTATACATCTCCAGCAGAGAAAGACAGAACATATTAACAAAGCAACCATAAAACACTTTCAACTTCTTCAAATGAAGGACTGCAAGAAAAAAATGTGATTTAACGAAAAAAATTTTAATAAATACTAGCACTGGATTATTAAGATGGCAGATAAGAGCACTTAATAAAACATGTGTCAAGCAAAATCCAGGCCAGGATCATTTGAGATAAAATAGTCTTATTATCATACAATCTATAAAAGATTAATGAAACCTTTAATGCAAAGCATTAATGGAGCTGGCTGCATCCTGACCTTACCTAGACTTTTTTAGGACTTTAGCAGTTTAAATAGGAAGAATAGCTTTATTCAAGAAGGTTTCTTTTCCTTCTAAAATTTGTTCACATTTAAGAAAATGCAGATATATGGACTTTTCCCTTAACATACAATGCTGTTATCATTCATATATAATTGTCCATAAAACTCCTTGAAAAGTCTATTAATCTCTTCAGTATCCATGAACTTAATACCATAATTGTTCTTAACTGTAGCTATAGTAGAAGAACTGCTTGCCTGTTTTCTTGCTAATAACCCACTGGTTTTATGACTGAATTGAAATAAAGCCAGTTCTTCTAGCAATAAAGGTGAGGGTGACCCAGATGAATTAGATAATTGCCTTCACAGCCTATTGATCTTCTATTTGAGGTCTTTTAGGTCTGAATATTTTCTCTTTACTAATAGAGCTTCACATTTTTTTCAGTTGCTAAGAGATGTAGCTGGAGTCTAAAGAATATTAGGGGAAAAAATTGAGGGCAGGATAATATTAAAACATGCTAGATTCAAAAGTTCTTTTGGTTTCTGACTTTAAGGTAGCATTTTCTATTACAAAACATGGAATGTAGAGCTCAACAACAAGTAACTCATTCATTCACACGGGTGAATCATTACCATGTATTATTCACTATATTAAACCTACAGATTGAAAAAAGAAATCTGTCCTGGAAGAAACTCAGAATTTAGTGAAAAGAAAGACACATCTATAGATATTTAATATCAATCATACAATAGAAGAATGCACACGTTATTATGAGAGCAGAGATGAGAAAAATCCAGCCCAGCATGAAGGAAAAGGAGTAGAAAAATGCAAATATGCTTTGCAACATGAAGTGTAGTATCAGGTTAAGATTCTCTGCTACAAAAAGTGAAAATCCATTAAGGCTCCTTGCCTTTGCACAGGAGAAAGGACACCTCAGTCATTGAAACTAGAACAACAATAATCAAGATATCAGTGATTGAAACAAATGTACACTAAAGTGGGCATTTTAAGGGAATTAGCTGGTGTAGTAGGAACAATATGAAAAGGATAGGATTTTAAAATTTCATGACAAAATTGCAGAAGAATAATTGGAATTGGAATCACAAAGATCATTCTAGAAAATGTAGTAGACAGTGATATTATAAGCAATCTGATCTTCTGCCAGTCAGACCACTTTCCTTGAGATCTGCAATTTGCCTTTTGTTCCAACCTTTATGTCCTTACTGGAATTTCTTCCCCCTCTCTCTCCAGCAATCTACTTCCTGTATGAGATATTATGATTTATAATAACATAGATTTGGTCTTCCTCCCCGATGATGACACAGAGCTCCTAAATCACTCCAGGAAATCTCCTACGTGATGGGAACCATATAGATATGTCTTTTGTTATGTTAATGAGGTGACTTTTGGACCACACCTAAGGAGAGGGTTTGTTGTCAGAGGAGCCAACCTGTGCTTAGCACCTCCCCCCAGGGATGGGAGAAGGGCTTGAAATTAAGTTCAATCACCAAAAGCCAATGATTTAATCAATCCTGCTTACGTAATGAGATTTCCATAAAAACCCAAAAGGATGGGAGTCAGAGAGGTTCTGGGTTGGTGAACACATGGAGATTTGGGAAGAGTGGAATGATCTGAGAGCATGGAAGTTTCAGACCCTTTCCCACAAACCTTATCCTATGCACCTCTTCCATCTGCCTATTGCCGCCTATATCCTTTTATAATAAACCCGTGATCTAGTAAGATGTTTCCTGAGTTTTGTGAGCCACTCTAACAAATTATTTGAACCCAAGAAGGGAGTCCTGAAAACAACTAATTTAAAGCCAGTCTGCCAGAAGTCCAAATAACGACATGGACTTGCCATTGGCATCCTGTGTTGTAGGAGGGTCCCTGGAACCGCTAATCGCTGGCCAGTCAGAGAATCTGAGCTTGAAACAGGCGTCTGAACTATGTGTGTTTGGGAAGGGGGAAAGGGGTTAGTTTTGTAAGACTGAGCCCTTAACCTGCACACTGCAATGCCATCTCTAGGTAAGTAGTATCAGAATTGACCTGAGTTGTAGTATACCCAACTGGTATCTGAGAATTACCAGGTGCCGTAGAGATATTCCACACACACTGGAAATTTGGTCCAGAATCCTTTTACTGTACTTGTTGATGACCCAGCCCTAGGCTTACGCTTTTATTCTGTTTGGGCTGTTATCACAGAATACCATAGATTCAGTGGTGTATAAGCAACAGAAATTGATTTCTTGTAGTGCTGATAGTGCTAGAAGCTAGAAAGTCCAAGATAAGCTTGCCGGTAGATTTAGCGTCTGGTGAGAACTCTCTTCCTGGTTCACAGACAGCCATCTTCTTGTTGTGTCCTTACATGGCACAAGGGGAAAGGGAACAATTGGGATCTCTTTTATAAGGCTCTGCCCTCATGATGTAGTCACTTCCCAAAAGCCTCAACCCCAAAGACTATCACACTGGAGATTAGGTTTCAACATAACACTTGGGTGGGTGGTACATAAACAATTGGTCTATAACACTTACCTTTCCCCTTAAAGTCTGAAGACTGTTTCACCACCACTGATCTTTCTCTAGGTCTGTCCATACAGCTCCACCATTTGAATCACAAGATTTTAGAACTGGGCCAGGAGGTCATCACATGCAGCCTCCTCATTTTACTCTTAGACTGAGAAAACTGAGTGAATTTCAACAACTTAGCCAAGACATGCCCAATCCCATGAAAACCTCCTTTAAGGATATATTTAATATGTTAATTCCTTTGTGGCAGGCTTACAGGAAACTAACTTAAACTGAAAAGTGCATTTCTCCTAGTACGATTTCATATATAAGCTCACAGTACAAGGAATTATTGTGGGGTTCACAGGATCTGCATAAAAACTCAAAAATCACACTACATATATATTTGTACACTCTACTAATATTTGCCTGCAGTTTAGGATTTTTCCACCCTCCCTTCAAAAAATAATTCCCACGTTAACAAAAACTTTATTTTCTACTTTTGTAATCAACAGTACCTGGTATGAGTAAATGCCTAATAAGTTGACAATTTTAACCAACCTGGCTTTGAAGAGAATAACATGTAGCCAGAAGCCTCAGTATGTATTTACACTTACATCCCCTTGACTTATTCAGATGGTTTGCTTATTTAAATACATGAGCACTCACTTATCTGAAATTAGGAAAAAAGAATTTCTATAGAGATGGTCAGATTTAATGATGGAATTTAGATTAGAAATTGCTGTCCTCATGATGGTAATAGCATTGTCCCCTGTTATGTTCTAGGTTTATAATTGACTCTTTGAGCCTGTTGCTATCAAGTTCATTCTGCCTATCCAGGCTTAGGCCACACTGCATCCACCATGTCTGAGCATCAGTCCACAAAAGGAAGAGAAGAGCAATGGGAGGGGGCAACAAGGTCCATCTGTGTCCTTGCCCTACTTAGCAATCTATGTTAGAGCTCTACAAAAAGAGCACTGATCACAGAATCTGAAGATATTCTTCTCCAAAGGGAGTCTGAGGGACCCACAAGATGATCATCACTGCTTTGGAGCTTCTCTGATGAAATGTGGTACAAAATAGAGAAAATAGATATGCATGTCAGAAATAGTAGAGGAGAGCACACTTGACACAAACCACATTATTATCCTGGTGGAGGCTGATTGCCCATCAGTAGGTCAATGACAAGCACCCCTAGCAGCTCCACTGACAGAGAATGCCAGGGAGTAGATCTGGGCCACAAAAGGAAGAATCTGTCTGGTATGTGTGGTGACATATTCTGAGGAATTTCCAAAAAACAAGTGAAATTTTGACGGAGTTTAGAAGGTATGGCAGGTAAGAGTTGGAGTCAGGAAAACACGACTTTCTAATGTTAATGGGACAAAATTATACCAACCCCATGTCCCCTACCAAGAATATCTAGGAGACAATGTGGACTTATAAAATACTTAGTACATAAAAGAAATTTAATCAAAGGTAGTTTGTATTGAAAGTATTTATTTTTTTTTAGTATTTTATTTATTTGACAGAGAGAGACCCAGTGAAAGAGGAAACACAAGCAGAGGGAGTGGGAGAGGGAGAAGCATGCTCCCTGCCAAGCAGGGAGCCCAATGCAGGACCCAAACCCGGGACCCCAGGACCATGACCCAAATCATAGGCAGACATCCAATGACTGAGCCACCCAGGTGACCTGAAAGTATTTATTCTTGAACAAATATTTATTGAGAATCTAATATTTGTAAGACACTGTTCTAGGCACTTAGGATAATCCTTTCATCTATAAACAAATGTCTCACTACATTTTGAGGGCAAGCTCCATGAAAGCAAGGACCATATCTGCTTTGCTCCATGTTGCATTCCGTGCAAACTTCATGCTATCTAGAACATGTTGGGTATTCAAAATACATCTCTTGAGTAAGTGAAACTAATTCTAAATTGTCTTACCTCAGACAGTGTCACTATGCTCTGTAATATGTGAGTTTTCTCATGCCGCTTCTGATAACTTTAGAAGGATTCAGAATAATAAAATAACCAACCTCTCTTTTCTTTTTTTCTGTCTTTACCAGCTAATTCTAATTCTATATGCAATTTTTAGGAATTTTTTTTTAATATTGGATTTCCTGTCTGCATTCCTAAGATTGTATAAAAGGAGTTAAATAGAAATTCTCACATACCACAAGGCTGGTGGATCACAGATTTATTCATTTCACAAGACATTTTATGTAGCACATGGTGTCACTGAGTCACATTCTGCATAAATCAGTTAGGTTAAATACGGGTTAAGAGACCTTAGCCATCAGTGGAAGACAGAGGTTCCTCCACCAAAGAAACCATTTGGCTCTGTTATCATAAGCAGCTAGCTAATTAACAACTAGAATTGTACCATGTTCCATTTCCTTCCAAGTTTTCTAGCTGAGAGAAAGGATAAAAAGAATGAAAACCACATCAAAAGAGCTGGTTGTCCTCAGGTAATTCACTCTGGGTGCTGAGCAAGTCAGCGTTCCTTGGGAATAGACAACAAAGTACCGACTAGTGGCCCTAAAGACTGTTAAACCCTTTGAGGAAAAAAAAGGAATTCAACCACTTCTTTTGATGAAAATAACCCTGAAGGAACTAATAATAGAAATCGAGTAAAATATACTACTGATGTCAAGAAATCAATGTAATTTAGATCTTCTTTAAAGAGGAATATTAATAAAATATACCCTGAGATCACAGGGTATATTTTTTATTACTTTGCAAAGATAAAACTTCATTAACGGGGACATAAAAAACTATAAGAACATGTCAAGGAATATGGATGTAATCAAATTAATTGAGATTATTTCACAATAGTGATATATCAGACACAGAACCTTACTAACCTTCATTTTATTATTTACCCTACATTCTTTATGTACAAAGTCAAAAGTTGCTACTCTCATAATATTTCAGGGAAAGATCATTAATATTAATAATTGTTTTATAGAATTCAATTAAAAATTTTTTTGTGTGTTGAGCTTCCTACTCTCTGCAAAGAATAGTGCAAGGTAGTACAGAAGCTTCGGGGAAGAGGAAGCAGTTCTTTGGCACCAGGAGGAATGACCTGTGGGAGAATAAATAAGAGGACCTCATTAAAAATGGAGTCAGGAGCCCTGAAAGTGGAGCTCTCACACAAGTACCACTCATTGCAGCCTGCAAAACCAACCAGAAGAAGGAAGATAATCATTCTGACAGAGGAATTTTCATGTAGGAATTTATCTCCTGCCTTGAAGAAAAAGAAGGAAGATCCCTCCCTGCCCCAGTAACAACACATTAACCACCACTAGCAGCCAATGAGAAATCACTGCTACTTTGAACTCTTGTTCTTCTCTAATAAGATTTTGTTCAGAACAACCCTCCCCAATTTCTTCCTCAAACCTAATAAACTGACCTTTCCCTTGTCTCTTTGAACTTGACCATGGTTCAACATAGCTTGCTTGTCCTGAAATACAACTCCTCTGCTATTCCCAAACGAACCCACTTTTTTTTACAATATAGAATACACAATAGAATTGTTCTTGTTCTAAGTTAGCACCTGTAAATGACAAAAATAATTGCTAAGCAGTATCATAAAAAAGAGTACAAATTGCCATAGAAATGTTTTAAGGATGGAGGGAGTACCTACAACTAAAAAGGTTAGGAAAAAGTTTGAATTAAGCAGTGGTGTTTGATGAAGATTTTAAAGTCAGAATAAGATTTTTGTATTCACAGTTGAGAAACATTCTAGGGCCATTTCAGCAAATATGGTTTGGAAGTTGAGATTAAGTGAAAGAATATATGTGAACATGTTCTGATTCTACATGCATTGTTCTTACAAAGGATGGATTTCACATGCTTTGCTTTTGTAGAGCCTTCCAGAATCCAAGAACTCTGTAGCACATTATCTAATTTTAACCTAATATTCAAGAGAATTACATGAAATCAGAAATTCCCATGTCCATCTTACAGTTAGACATTGGAGACACAGCCAAACTGAAATTCAGAGAGAACAGGAAACCTCCCAAAAACCATCATGCTAATAACTGTACAATTCAGATTTGAAATCCTTACCATGGCCTCTTTACCTAAGTAAGCATGTATGTGGAACACAATTCTTTGTCTCTTCCTAAAATTTTGGTTGTCACCCAATAAAAAATGTAGACAGATAAGATAAAGTCACCTCTTATCTTTGCCATAAAAACTTTAAGGAAATGCTTTTCCATTTCCATAGTATTGATTTTGTCTTTGTCTATGATGTGAAGGATTAGTTTTATTTATTTATTTTTTTAAGGTTCTTATTTTTTTAAGATTTGATTTATTTATTTGAGTGAGAGAGCACTAGAGACAGCAAGCACGGGTGGGGTCAGAGGGAGAGGAAGAAGCAGGATCCCCACTGAGCAAGGAGCTCGATGTGGGGCTCGATACCAGGACACTGGGATCATAACCTGAGCCGAAGGCAGATGCTTAACTGACTGAGCCACCCAGAGTCCCTGATTAGTTTCATTTTTAAAGAGAACAAACGTTTCAAAAAAGCAGCTCAATTATCATGAAGAAGACCATTTTATCATTTGTAAAAATGTAATTAAAAATACATTTTTCTCAGGGTTGTTTTGTGGGTTAAATGAGGTAATGAGTGTGAAAAATCTAGCATAAATCAATGCTCAATTAGTATATTTCTTCTCTCTCTGAACATAGAGTCTTAAGAATCAAGTTTCTGTAACATATTCCTTACACATCATGTTTACATCATGTTATATCTACTAAGAGAAAACACTCCCAATGGACCTACATAAAATTCATCACTATGTACTCAGCTACAGTGAAAATTCTTAAGATTTCTAGAACATATCAAGGAAATACTCCATACACTCACAGACCAAAAACTTTAAAAGTTATTCAAATAATTATCTAGTAAATATCTGAGTTAAAACATCTCTGACAATTTTATAGTGAAATAAATCCTGTCTCTAGTGCTTAATTTTTTAATCAACACTGATAAAACTATTTTCCTTTGGAAAAGTTGGAGAAAACTTAAAAACTTGTCAATCAATTAACCAAATAGCATATTAATCATTTTATTCAGCTGCCAAAGAAAAAAAAAGGTAAATCCTTACATTACTAAGGAGAAACTAAGGGGACTCTTGCAATAACACAAGAAAGGAGTTAATCCAATAAGGAGAAGTCTTGAACCACAAGATCTGCAAATGTCTTCCATGAAAGCAGAATGGGAAGGGAATTCCTTCACAGGGAGAAGTAAAACAACCCAGTGGAAAGAGTTGAGTGTGGGGGAATAGGGTGAGCAGGTGGCATGATGAGACAGCTGAGAAGGAAATATTTTTCTCCATAGTACTCAGATGATCAGGAAGAGCCATTAAGGGAGGGTCACTCCATTTTCCAGTGGTTGGTTAAACTCAAACATAGGCAATAGTTCTAAGGCCTGGGGAAATGAGAGGAGCTTGACTAAATAGTCTGGTCAAGTGAAGTCAACCGGTGTTTTATTCATATTCTTCAGAGAAGGTAGAGAATACAGCTAATCATTTGTAAGGCAAAGAATGGGAATTTGGAGGGTCTGTGTCTGGCCTTGTCATAGGTCTGTTCACGGCAGAAGGCAAGCAAATAAAACCAAACAAAGAAAACAAAGAGAAAACCACCAAACATCCATGAAATAAAACATTTCCCAGAACACAAAAGGGTGAGATTTTTTAACCATTACTGTTTTCCATAAGCATAGTCCTTGGGTAAAATTCAACACTGTGCGTGTTCACGGACTCATTGGGTCCCGAATCCAGGGAAAACATGTCCAGGCTCCATAATCTCAAAGGCCTAGGGAAAAATTCAAAGCCTACAAGTGGTTTGATGGCTGGGGACTTAAAATTTGCTTCTTAAAATTTGCTTCTTAGCCTGTCTGGTGCCTGGGCTGGTGACTTGAAGGCTAAGACTGCCAACTAGAGCAACTCTATGTGGCCTTTCCAGGTAGTTGGTTTTTGCACAGAATGACAACCTCGAAGTGCTCAGACTCCTGACATGGTGACTTAGGACTCCAAGCCCCAGAGTTCAGATGAATACGTCAAAAGCTGCAATATTTTTTCCCAGTATTCTGGGAAATACTTCCCCAGTACTCTGCTGGCCTAGGTGATGGAAATTAGCCACTTCTTAACATGCGAGAGAAGATTTTATTGCTACTATCTTGGAAAATACAATGGGTCACAATCGGCAAATGTAGATCTATATATATCACAGAAATATTTATAAGTAAAATATATGAGAAATTTACCATTTTAGGTAAATATTGGGAAATAGAGACCATTATAAAATTCAGAGCTTTTTTTTTTTTTAAAGATTTTATTGATTTATTTGACAGAGAGAAACACAGCTACAGAGGGAACACAAGCAGGGGAGCGAGAGAGGGAGAAGTAGGCTTCCCGCCGAGCAGAGAGCCCAATGTGGGGCTCGATCCTGGGTCTCCAGGATCATGACCTAAGCCAAAGGCAGTCGCTTAACCAACTGAGCCACCCAGGCGCCCCAAATTCAGAGCTTTTTACCTCAGACTCAGTCAAATTTAAACACAACTTCAATATCCCTATGTATATATTGTGTTCAATTATTTTTGTTATTTGACTATTTTATCCTTATAATCTGTTTTACAGATACATGTTTTTATAAAAATATGTAAATGTACATTTTCTCCTAAGACTAAAGTTTTACTGAGAGTTAGTATGTTATAGCAGAAAGAAACTTAGGCTTGGTATTAAGACAAATAAGACATAAATAAAAATCTCAGCTTAGTCACACTAGTTACCTCTAGCTGCATTTCCTACAAAATCAGGAATAAAGTAGGATGCCCACTATCACCATAATTTAACACTTCTTTGTATTTTATTTTTTATTATGGAAATGATATTGCTCCCTTTAGAAAACTATAAATATGGAAAAGTATAAAGAAGAAAATAAAAGTTATATACAATTTCTCAGCATCATTAACATTCTAAAAGCTTTTACTGTTCTGTTTTCTGTGCATGTTTGTTTAGTATATATTTTTTCTCTTGTTTAAATATTAGTTAGTTAACATATAGTGTAATATTGGTTTGGGGATAGAATTTAGTGATTCATCACTTACACACAACACCCAGTGTTCATCATAACAAGTGCCCTCCTAATACCCACCACCCAACTAACCCATCCTCCATCCACCTACCTCCATCAATCCTTAGTTTGTTCTCTATCGTTAAAAGTCTCGGGGCACCTGGGTAGCTCAGTGGTTAAGCCTCTGCCTTCAGCTCAGGTCATGATCCCGGAGTCCCGGGATCAAGCCCTGCATCGAGATGCCTGCTGGGCGGGAAGCCTGCTTCTCCCTCTCTCACTCCCGCTGCTTGTGTTCCCTCTCTGTGTTTCTCTCTGCCAAATAAATAAAATCTTTAAAAAAAAAAGTTTCTTCAGCACCTTGGTGGCTTAGTTGGTTAAGTGTCTGCTTTTGGCTTGGATCATAAATCTTAGAGTACTGGGATGGTGCCCTTTATCAAACTCTGCTCAGAAGGGAGTCTGCTTTTCCCTCTCCCTCTGTATTCTCTCTTTCAAATAAATAAATAAAATCTTTAAAAATAAAGAAAAAAAATTAAGAGTCTCTTATGGCTTATTTCCTTCTCCTTTTCACCCTCTTCCCATATGTTCTTCTGTTTTGTTTCTTAAATTTCACATATGAATGTGATCATATGGTATTTTTCTTTCTCTGACTAACCTATTTCACTTATAATACACTCTAGCTCCATCCATTTCATTATAAACGACAACATTTCATGCTTTTTGATGGTGGGTAATATTCCTTTATATATAAAGAAGATATACCCCTACATATCACATCTTCTTTATTCATTAGTTGATGAACATTTGGGCTCTCCATCATTTGGTTATTGTTGATAATGCTGCTATAAACACCAAGGTGCATGTAGCTCTTTGAATCTATATTTTTGTATCATTTGTATAAATACCTAGTAGTTACATTGCTGGATCATACATTTAGAGGAACTTCCATGCTGTTCTCCAAAGTGGCTGCACCAGTTTTCATTCCCACCAACAGTGTGAGAGGGTCCCCTTTCTCCACATCACTTGTTTCTTTTGTTGCTAATTTTAGCCATTCTACCAGGTCTGAGGTATCTCACCATGGTTTTGATTTGTATTTTCCTGGTAATGAGTGATTTTGAGAATCTTTCCATGTGTCTATTAGCCATCTGGATGTCTTCTTTGGAAAAGTGTCTATTCATGTCTTCTGCTCATTTCTTAACTAGATTATTTGTTTTTTCAGGTGTTGAGTTTGCTTACTTCTTTATGGATTTTGGATACTAACCCTTTATCCAATATGTCATTTGAAAATATCTTCTCCCATTTTGTAGGCTGCCTTTGATTTTGTTGATTATTGCCTTCACTCTACAGTAGCTTTTTATGTTGATAAAGTCCCAGTAGTTCATTTTTGCTTTTGTTTCCCTTGCCTCCAGAGACATATCTAGTAGGAAGTTGCTATGGCTGATGTCAAAGAAGTTGCTGCCTGTGTTCTCCTCTAGAATTTTGGTGGATTCCTGTTTCACAATTAAGCTTTCCATCCATTTTGAGTCTATGTTTGTGTATGGTATAAGAAAGTGGTCCAGTCTCATTCTTCTCCATGTTGCTGTCCAGTTTTCCCAACATCATTTGTTGAAAAGTCTATCTTTTTTCCATTAGATATTTTTTCCTGCTTTGTCAAAGATTAGTTAACCATATAGTTGTAGGTCCATTTCTGAGTTTTCTATTCAGCTTCTTTAATCCATGTGTTTATTTTTGGGCCAGTACCATACTGTTTTGATGACTACAGCTTTGTAATATAGCTTGAAATCTAGAATCGTGATGTCTCCCATCTTTTGTTTGCTGGTTGTTTTTTTTTCCTTTTCAGGATTGCTTTGGCTATTCAGAATCTTTTGTGGTTCCATACATATTTTAGATTATCTGTTATATCTCTTTGAAAAATGCTGGTGGTATTTTGATAGGGATTGCATAAAATGTGTGGATTGCTTTGAGTAGTATAGATATTTTAACAATTATTTTTCTTCTGATCCATGAGCATGGAATGCTTTTCCATTTTTGTGTGTCCTCTTCTGTTTCTTTCAAGAGTGTTCTATAGTTTCCAGAGAACAGACCTTTTACCTCTTTAGTTAGGTTTATTCCTAGATATCTTATGTTTTTGGTGCAATTATAAATGGGATAGATTTCTTAATTTCTTTTTCTACTGCTGCATTATTAGTTATAGAAATGCAACAGATTTCTGCACATTGATTTTATATTGTGCAACTCTGCTGAAATCATGTGTTAGTTCTAATAATCTTTCAGTGAAATCTTTGGGTTGTCTGTAAATAGTGAAAGTTTGACTTCTTCCTTGCCAGTTTGAGTGTCTTTTATTTCTTTTTTTTTTTTTATCTGATTGCTGAGGCTAAGACTTCCAGTACTGTGTTAAATGGTAGTGGTGAGTATGGACATCCTTATCTTGTTCCTGACCAGAGGGGAAAGGCTCTCAGTTTTTCCCCATTGAGTATAATATTAACTGTGAGTTTTATATGGCCTTCATGATGTGGAGTATGTTCCATCTATCCCTACTTTGTTGAGGGTTTTTATCAAGAATTGATAGCTATATTTTATCAAATTTTTTTCTGCATCTTTTGACAGAATCATACAGTTCTTATCCTTTCTTTTATTAATGTGGTTTATCATGTTGGTTGAGAATATTGAACCATACTTGCAGCTCAGGAATAAACCACACTTGGTTGTAATGTACTGTTGAATTCAATTTGCTTGTATATTATCAAGAATTTTGGGCTTCATATTCATCAGCGATATTGGCCTATAATTCTCCTTCTTAGTAGTGGGGTCCTTGTCTGGTTTTGGAATCAAAGTAATGCTGGCTTTATAGAATGTGTTTGGAAGTTTTCCTTCCATTTCTATTTTTTGAAACAGTTTGAGAAGAATAGGTATTAACTCTTCTTTAAATGGTAGAATTCCCCTGTGAAGCCATGTGGCCCAGGACTTTTGTTTGTTGGTAGATTTTTTTATTACTGTTTCAATTTATTTGCTGGTTATGCATCTGTCCAAATTTTCTATTACTTCCTGTCTCAGTTTTGGTAGTTTGTAAGTTTCTGGGAATTTGTCCATTTCTTCCAGATTGTCCAATTAGTTGGCATATAATTTTTCATTATATTCTCATAATTGCTTGTGTTTCTGTGCTGTGGTTGGGATCTCTCCTCTTTCACTTGTGATTTTATCTATTTGGATCCTTTCTCTTTTCTTTTTGGTAAGTCTGGCTAGGAGTTTATCAATTTTATTAATTCTTTCAAAGAACCAGCTCTTAGTTTCATTGATCTCCTCTACTGGGGTTTTTTGTTTGTTTCTTAATCATTTATTTCTGCTCTAATCTTTATTATTTTCCTTCTGCTGGCTTTAGAGTTTATTGGCTGTTCCTTTTCTCACTCCTTTAGGTAAAAGGTTAGGTTGTGTATTTGAGACTTCTCTTACTTCTTGAGGTAAGCCTATATTACAATATACTTCCCTCCTAGGACTGCCTTTGCTGCATCCCAAAGATATTTGACTGTCGTGCTTTCATTTTCATTTGTTTCCATGTACTTTGTTAAATTTATTCTTTAACTTCCTAGTTAACCCATTCATTCTTTAGTAAGATGTTCTTTAACCTCCATGTATTTGTGGTCTTTCCAAATTATTTCTTGTGGTTGACTTCCATAGCATTGTGGTCTGAAAATACACATAGTAGGATCTCAGTCTTTTTGTACTTGTCAAAGGCTGATTTTTGACCTTGTATGGGATCTATTCTGGAGAATGTCCTGTGTACACCCAAAAAGAATGTGTATTCTGCTGCTTTAGGATGAAATGTTCTATATATGTTAAGTTCATCTTGTCCACTATGTCATTAAAAGCCTTTGTTTCCTTGTTGATTTTCTGCTTAGATGATCTGCCCATTGCTGGAAGTAGAGTGCTAAAGTCCCCCTATTATTGTATTATTATCCCTTTGTTTCTCTATGTTTATTATTCATTGATTTATATATTTGGATATTCCCAAATTGGGGGTATAAATATTTAGAATTGTTAGATCTTCTTGAAAGGTGGACCCCTTATTTATGATATAATGCCCTCCTTCATCTCTTGTTATAGTCTTGTTTTAAAATCTAGTTTGTCTGATATAAGTATGGTTACTCCAGCTTTCTTTTAACATCTATTAGCATGATAGATGGTTCTCCATTTCCTCACTTTCAATACACACGTGCCTTTAAGTCTAAAATGAGTCTCTTATAGGCAGCATATTCGTGGGTCTTTTTTTTTTATCCATTCTGTTACCTATGTCTTTTGATTGGAGCATTTAGAATGTAAATGGTTACATTCAGAGTGATTATTGAAAGATACGAATTTAGTGTCATTGTGTTCCTGTAGAGTTGGTGTTTCTGGCGATGTTCTCTGATCCTTTCTAGTCTTTGTTGCTTTTGGTCCTTTTCCCCCCAACTCAAAAAGTCTCCCTTAATATTTCTTTCAGGGCTGGCTTAGCAGTCATGAATTCCTTTAGTTTTTGTTTGTCTGGGAAACTCTTTATCTCTTCTTCTATTCTGAAATGATAGCCTTGTTGGATATTCTAGGCTGCATATTTTCCCCATTCAGCACATTGAATATATCCTGCCATTGTCTTCTAGCCTGCCAACTTTCTGTGGACAGATCTGCTGTGAATCTGATCTGTCTTCCCATAGAGAGTAAGGATTTTTTTTTTTTCTTGATGCTGTCAGGATTCTTTTATCTTCTGTGTATTTTGTGAATTTGACTATGATATGCCTTGGTGAGAGTCAACTTTTGGTGGATTTAATAGGAGTTCTCTGTGCATTTTGGATTTTGATGCCTGTGTCCTTTCCTAGATCAGGGAAATTTTCAGCTATTTCTCAAATAAACCTTGCCCTTTTTTCTTTTTCTTCATCTTCTGGGACTCCTATGATATGAATTTTAATAAGCTGCTGAGTTCCCTATGTTTACCTTCATGATCAATTACCTTTGTTTCCCTCCTCTTATCAGTTTCGTTGTTTCCCATAATTTTATTTTCTATATCACTGATTCATTCCTCTGTTTCATTCATGCTTGTTTTTATGACATCCATTGGTTTGCATGTATAGCATTTTTAATATCAACCTGACTCAGTTTTAGTTCTCTTGTTTCTGCAGTGAGGGATTCTCTAGTATCTTCTTTTTTTCTTTTTTTAAGCCCAGGGAGTATCCTTATAATTACTGTTTTAAATTCTAGTTCAGACATCTTGCTTATATCTGTATTAAATCTCTGGCTGTCATTTCTTCCTGTTCTTCCTTTTGGGGTGAATACCTCCATCTTGTCATTTTGGAGGGGAAAAACACAAAACAAAATAATTTTTTTAATTAAAAAAATAAAATGACAGGTGCCTGGGTGGCTCAGTCATTAGGTGTCTGTCTTTGGCTCAGGTCATGATCCCGGAGTCCAGGGATCAAGCCCTGTATCAGGTTCCCTGCTTGGCGGGAAGCCTGCCTCTTCCTCTCTCACTCCCCCTGCTTGTGTTCCCTCTTTGGCTGTGTTTCTCTCTGTCAAATAAATAAATAAAATTTTTAAAAAGTTTTTAAAAAAATAAATTAGTTCTTTAAAAATAAAAATAAAATGAAATGAAATAAAATACATAAAGGAGACTAGATCTGAGGTATGTTTTGGTCTGCTTATTATGAGAAGCTTGAAAGAAAGAAGGAATGAAGGAACGAAGGAAAAAGAAGAAAGAAAGAAAGAAAGAAAAAGAAAGAAAGAAGAAAAAAAAATTTTTTTAAGATTTTATTTATTTATTTGACAGAGAGAAACGGAGTGAGAGAGGGAGAAGCAGGCTTCCCGCTGAGCAGGGAGCCCCATGCAGGGCCTGATTCCCGATTCCCGGGAATCCGGGATCATGACCTGAGCCAAAGGCAGTTGCTTAACCAACTGAGCCACCCAGGTGCCCCCAGAAAATTGTATTTTTAAAAAATACATAAAATAAAATTTAAAAATGTTCTTTCTGCATCAAAAAAAGACAAAAAACAAACAAAGAAAGAAAAATCTTAGATCCTATTTCCCCTAGAGCTGAAGCTTTGCAGCACTCTATAGTCAGTAGATGAGTGAGGGTGAGGGGTTTGTGCTAGTCTTCTTAAGGAGGGGCCTGGTGCTCTGATTCTCAAGTTTACTTGCCCTAGGGGAGACGTGACTGCAGGGTGCAGAGGGGCGGGGTTGGGGTGCTCCGTTTTCCACTTGGTGGAGCTGCTTAGTTCACTGAGGTGGATCCAGCTGGTGTGTGTAGGGAGAAAATGGTTCCACCCCATTCTCTCCTCCAGAACTGAAAATGCACGCCACCCCTCTTTAGTAAGTCCTCACAGACATGCAATAACCCCTCCTGTATCCCTAGTTTCTGTCAGAGCCTCACCTTCACATTCACCCTGTCATGGTCCAAGGTGTCCACCACTGAATGGTACAGCGCCCCTGTGTTTTATCTCAGGGGCGGTTGTGCTTCAAAACCCTACGCTTCAGGGGCACCTGGCTGGCTCAGTCAGTTAAGGGTCCGCCTTTGCTCAGGCCATGATCCCAGGATCCTGGGATCAAGCCCTACGTGGGCCTCCCTGCTCAGCGATGAGCCTGCTTTTCCCTCTCCACCACTTGTACTCTCTTGAGTTCATTCTTGTTCTCTCTCTCTCCCAAATAAATAAAATCTTTTAAAAATTAAATGATTGAATAAACAAATCCCACACTTCAGAACCCCCTGCAGCACAGACCTGCACTGACCCCCTGGAGGACGGTCTCTCTGCACTGTGGCCAGTACTGGCTTGTCCCAGTAAACAATCTTATGATTGGGCAGTGGTCAGAGTTTATAGTAAATTGTAACACACAACCAGTGCCAGGGATTGCTGCCCTCAGGGGCTGGGCGGGGCAGTCCTGGATACCAACAGTCCTTTGCCCAAGGAGAGGTCCTTCTACTACCAAATGCACTCCAGGTGGGGGAACTGCTTCTTCCCTCCTCATCTTGGAGATCCTCAGGCTGCCAGCTGCTGGTGCTCTACTCTGCTTTTCCACTGGAAAATGGCTTAGCTTCCCCAGCCAGAACTTGGCCCCGATGAAGACATTCGAAATTTCAGATTCTATGCTCTGTTGTTTATAGAAATTGGTGGTATTGTAACCTTCTCCTTTTTCCATGGCAGTGCTTTTGGGGAATAGTTTTCTTGTGCAATCCCCTGCCTATGCTTTCTCCCCCGTCCCCCCAGCCAGGCACTTTCTTTCTCTCCTTCTTTGCTACTCCCTCTGAGATCAAGCTCCCTCCCCAAGGCAGTGCCCATAGCTCTTTTCTCCCACAAATTTTTTGCAGTTCTTACCCTACATTGGTTATTTTTCCAGTTTGTAGCCCTGAAGTTTTGTTTTCTAAGACTTACGATCAATTTCCTCCGTGTTCAGAATGATTTGATATTTGTCTAGCTGTATTCCAGACAGAAGGTGAGCTTAGGGTCACCCTACTCCTATGCCATCTCACCTCTCTCAATAACTTAACACTTTACTGGCAAGAAATGTATGAGACCTACTGTTCAAAAAATGAAAGCCCTTCTAAAGGATAAAAACTAATATTTAAATAACAACAAAATCGTATCATACTCTCAAGTAGGAAGGTATAATAAAGACATAAATTACTCTAAGTTAATTCATAAATTCAGCACAATAACAACTAAAATATAAGATTTCAAGGAGGGGTGGGGAAAAACTAAACAAACTGACTTGAAAGTCTAGGCATAATTTAAAAAAAAAGAATGAGCTAAGAAAAAGATATGAAAAATAAAAGCAAAAGCAGAAGAGGAGAATTTGTCATACAAAATACTAAAACATATTAGAAAGCTCCTAATACTAACAGTGTAGTATTAGCTAAACAAATAGTTGGTTTATGAAATTAGACTTTCACCTTATAATAGATTCAGTCAATACAGTTTATTTGGGGTTACAAATACAAAATGTTTCATCTACATACCTCATTTTGAATTATATTGATATAGTGTTTCTTTATAGAAATAGCTAATGTTGACTAATTTAAACCAGTTTCATTCACAGCTGATCACACTTTCAGCATCCAGCTCCTTGAAATAACACAAATTTTTGTTAAACATTCTATGCTAAATATAATGCTCTCTTACCCAAAATAATAAGGAAAAGTCTCTCAAATTAAATGCATTTGCACTATTTGTAAGTTACCAAATAGTCCTGACAGCTGTTCAAGCTTTTATTTGAAATATTGTTGCACAAAAATTCAATACTGCTTTACATTCATGTAGTTAAACTTTTATATTATCATGCATAGACTATCGTGGAATATATTGGAATATACTACTTTCCTCCCAAACCATTAAAAAAAAGATATTCTCTCCTGATTTCCATATTTCTGTGCATCATAATTACAGTTTTCGAATCCAGAAATTTAAAATTTGTTTCATGCCTTTATCTCCCTCATACATGTCCCCAGTCACTTCAGCTTCCAGAAGTACAAGGGATCAGACATTTCAGTATGCTCTCACACTACAGAACAAGTACCTCCTCCATAAACCCATTCTTTCGTGCATTAATGAACTCATCCAAAATGAGGCAATCTCCACCCCTGAAAGAACAAAACAAAGCAAAACATGCACACAATAAACTGAAACTAGACAGAGTATTCAAAGGCAGAGAACAATGACCATTGGACAAATAAAAAAGGTAGTGCTACCGTAAGTGTGACGGCCTCAGGAAGAGTGGCTGACACTAAGACACCTGCACTGAACTAGGGATGCCAGAAAGCTGGCAAAGTACCCAGCTCCTATGGGAACAGCGGCAGATCCTCTCTACAGAGAAGTATCTCGATTCTGGCACCTGGATTCCACGGATTATGATCAAGTAAACATGGTCTCGTCATCAAATATCATGAAACACATAATGAGCCAGCCAGCCATCATTAGTGAGAGCCTCAGGAAACAACCAATGCATTTACATACTAAATATTTTAGATATTTGAAATATTGGGTAAAGGCCATTCTTTTTTTTTTTTTTTTTAAGATTTTTTATTTATTTGACAGAGAGAAACACAGCCAGAGAGGGAACACAAGCAGGGAGAGTGAGAGAGGGAGAAGCAGGCTTCCCGCCGAGCAGGCAGCCTGATGTGGGACTCGATCCCAGGTCTCCGGGATCATGACCTAAGCCGAAGGCAGTCACTTAACCAACTGAGCCACCCAGGTGCCCCAGTAAAGGCCATTCTTAAAAGAAAACATGTTTAAGGAAACATTAGGAAATAAAAATAGAATAAAAAATGAGCAAGCAGTAAGAGAGGCTAAGAGTTACTTCAAACAAGGCAGAACTTGTAAAAGTGAAAAATAATTTTGTGATAACAAAGCTCCCATGACATGACAAAGGCATGTCATGATTTTCAGCTTCCTTTCTGATACCATTTCCATCTTGGATTAGTTTCTCACTGATTTACTCATATTTTAAGCAAAGTTACGTGGTGCCATGTCGTGTCACCCAGATCCCCCATGCTAGGACCGCTGTATCAATTCTTCCAACTGCCTGGAAGATTGGCTGCCTACAGGTGTCACCTAGTGCCTCTCCGGGATGTGTCCTGAACTGGAGAAAGATCCCACCAAAGGTCACATCCCCTTCTGGGAGCAGCTCATATCTAATAACCTGTTACTGTCATAATAAAAAAACCTACCACCTTTACCCCAAATCAGGACATCCCTGAGGGGTCCTCCCAGCTGGATTCCCCACAGGATTAATTGTGATCTTTGTTGTGACTACGAAAAAGCAGGTTAACTTGGTCTCACAGCCCAACACTGTTTCCTTCATTGTTTCAATAGGTGTCATTCAGAGAGGTCTCCCCAGGAAATGGGCACATGCAAATCTCAGAGTATCTTCCCAGGGAGCCTGAATCATGATAGAGTACAAACTCTTCTCCGCACTTAGCCATCTCATTCCGTCTGTGTACTCTCTTCCAACCTAATCTTCACAGTTCACTACCTTATAATCTTGACTCAGACCTGACAAAAATCTTCAACAGTTACCCATTACATAAGGCAAAAAATACTACCTTAGTATCACTTAAGAAACTATATGGGGTTTAACGTCATCTTATCTTTCTAACTCTACACTCCTACATTGGGCCCCTTTGTCCATACCACTCTTTCTGTTCTATTCACTCACAAATATTTCCAATTCTCTTCTGGGCTCAGGACCACTTTCCTATCTGCATTAATAATCCTTCACCCCACCCCAAAACTTGGTTTCATAGTTCCTATTTTTTATTCCTTAAAGCTCAGCCTTAATCTCCAGTTTTTCCAAAATGCATTTCTTGGTCACAGAGGCACAAAGTAACGTCTGAGCCAGTGGTATGTTGCAACGACTCTGTACAGATGTGTTACAGCTGATTATAAATTTTCATGAATTTTGGTAGATGGTCCATTTCACACGAGCAGTTTAAAATTAGCTACGGTGAGGTATTTACCAGCACAGGCATCAGCAAACACTACAAATGAGGACCCGTCCCTCCCCATTCTCAGAGAGCCCTTCATTAAAGATGTACCAACTCCCTGCTGATTTTCTCCTTCCTGTTACACAGTATGGCTATGCCATCATTTGGCAGTAAATTAGAATCCTGAACTGCTTTCTGACTTACAAATTTGGGGAGCCATGATATCCCAACCAGACAGGATTATTTTTATAACAGAGAGGATATTTTATCCTAACTCATAAAATTTTCCTCAAGTCTTTATACAGTAGTAATTCAATCACTGTTTTTATAAGAACAATGTACCCTTCAGATTCATCCTGTACTGAAAACTCAGGGAAAAAAATAAACAAATGATAGTCATGTGCTTTTTTTTAATTTTCTGACTCTCTCTCTCCTTTATCCTTTAAGCTATTCAGTCCCGGCATTCTCCTATATTTTTATTTGAGGCAGCATATTACGGACTTTTCTCAAATCCAATATAAAAGCACTCTACAATTTTCAGCTTATATTACTTTTTCCCAATAAGTAATTTTCTTCGCATAGGTATTTGCTTCTTATTTAATAATTGAGCCTTCCTTGAAAGGAACTTTCTAAAAAACTCATTTTGTAAAATGTATGACTCAAGGCCTTTTTCTCCCTAGACAATCATTCCTTGCTCAAAGATGTCACTTGTCACACTCCTCTTTCACCTTTTTTGCCCTTGCCAACAGATTTGTAATACAACTTGAAACACTGTATACTTATTGTCTAAGAGAATTAATACAAAATAACAGTTGACTTCAGTTATTATGGTCTTCTGAGAGAACAACAATGGAGGAATGTGTTTGCCTTTCTTTCTGCTCATTCTCTGCACTGTGGAACAGATGCCACTGAGATAAGAGACGTCCTGCTGATCATTCTGGCTTCCTGAACCTTGTCAAGTGAGCTGCTCTGGTGTCCCGGGCACTCTGGCTGGAAGCTGTCAGCACCCTCACACACTGCTGAGTCAGCATGTGACAGAAATGCCCTCCCTTATCTCACTCTTGCCACCTGCGGGCTGAGCCTCCCTGTCCAGGGAGCTGTGTGTGTGACTTGGAAACCAGATGTAACTTGGGGCTGCAGGAGCTCTGGCAGGTCTCTTCGCTTACTGCACTTAACGTCTTTCTGACTCTGCGGCTGATGGCATTACTGATACCCACTGTCCTGCCCCTGAGACAAGCTGCTTGGCCTGGCCCATGTCCCCACTTTTCACTCTTAGCTCCTGTATCGATGCTTAAACACTCAGACCAAGTATTAGAGGATCTGCAGGATTCTCCGAGTGGACCACTGCACGTGTGTTTTAAAGTTTCAAGCTGTGTTCTCATACAGCCACGTTGATCAAATCCCTGGTATATAGAAGTCTTGCTTGAGATTTCTCCATGGGGCTTTTCTGGAACAGTAGAGCAGTGCTGGATCATTTGGGATTAGCGTATGATCAAAGACAATGTAAGTGGTGCTATGCAGCATCTGGGTGACTCAGTCAGTTAAGTGTCCGACTCTTGATCTGGGTTCAGCTATGATCTCAGGGTTGTGAGCTAGAGCATGGAGCCTGCTTAAGATTCTTTCTTTCGCCCTCTTTTTCTCCCCTCCCCTCTCATACTTTCTCTCTCTCTCAAAAAATAAATAAGTGGTGCTGTATGTATCAAAATTATCACAGCTTAGCCCAAGGGCCCCAAATCTCACTTCTCTAGTGGAGTACAGAACCATATTTTGCTTATACTAAGAGTCAGTAAAGATTGAGAGGAAGAGAGAGAGAAAGCCTGAGGCAAAAAAGTACAACACATGATTATATGTTGAGTCCCATACCTGCTTTTGCTATGATGTTTTTATATCACCTTTGACAAGTGATTTAAGCTTTCTCAGTTCCAAGGTAGTCCCCACTCCACAGTTAGAATGATTTTGTTTAATTCTACTCCTCAGAGTGATTGTAGGAGGAGTAAGATAGCATTTAATGAACATTTGGAGCTACTGATACAAATGAGACCTCTGAGAGAAGGAAGAAGTTACCTGTCTCACTATGAATTTGATTGGTCAACCATTTACATAAAAAATAGTGTTAGTCTTCTGGTTTTATCTCCAGCATGTAAAGAGCTTACCAGTTGTCACTCCCATCATTACAATAAAAAAGAACCTGGATAAAGTGAAAATAAATGACTTTTCTTAGACCCACTAAAGAACTGGGGCCGCGGGGCAAACTGCCACAAGAAAATCTGAAGAAACAGTGTATCCTGGAGACACCCTGGGATCTGGTTACGTAGCCCCAGAGCTGCAGGAGTCACAGCAAGTGGGAATACTTACTTCACTGGTAATTTTGATGAAGTGCTCAACGCTGCACTCCTAGGTGCCACAGTCTTAACAGGACCCACTATGTCATCATGGGCTTTACCTCCAAGAACCCTTCTGGGTTATAGTGAAGGTCCAAAAAAGAAACCTCATCCCTCCAGCAGAAGGAAGGGAAAAGTGTTCATTGTGAAACATATCCAGGATGTTCCCCATAACAAAAGCCTATTCTCTAGAGGATTAGAATTTACTAGAGATTTATCCCATCTTGGAGAAGGGCATTCTTCCCATTCCATCCTGCTCTAGCTTTTCTGCCTCACCTAAAGGGAGAAAAACATACTCTGCAGGAGTTACGCCTCAAGGAAATAGATGGGGAATGCTGCAGCCAAAGAAGAGAGTAGGGGAAAAGAACAGGGATGGGGGAACTATACCACCAGAGATGTAATAGTAAAGGTCATCGTCCTGAGACTTAGGATGACTAAATGATTGGTATTTAATCAGAAGACTATAGAAGGCCACAACTTTCCACAATAACAACAGGGCTCACACACCCATAGCATACAGTCAAAAGGGCTGTGAGATCCAAACTGTCAAAGAGCTGGAGTACCCAGAGAAGCACAAAGTTGTGAAGACAGAGACAAAAACAGGACACCAAAGGAGTTTGAAGCCTTAGTCACCTGTAACTACAACAAATATTAAAAATTGTCCAACTCCTAAGAGATTAACACAAACCCTTACACTAAAGAAATATTTAATGTAGTTCCTCTTCCAGTACAACATACCCAGCTTTCAACAAAAAATTACAAGACAGGCCAAAAAGTAAGAAAATGCAGTTTAAAGAGATAAAGCAATCATCACAACCCAAGTCAAATATGATACACACGCCGGGATTATTAGACAGTGAATTTAAAATAACAGTATTAATGTAGTAAGGGCTCTAATGGAAAAGTAAAAAAAACATATAAAAACAGATAGATAGGGATGCCTGGGTGGCCCAGTCATTAAGCATCTGCCTTTGGCTCAGGTCTGATCACAGGGTCCTGGGATCAAGTCCCACATTGGGATCCCTGGTCAGCAAGAAGCTTGCATCTCCCTCTCTTACTCCCCCTGCTTGTGTTCCCTCTCTAGCTGTGTTTTTCTCTGTAAAATAAATAAATAAAAATCTTAAAAAAAAAACAAAACAGATAATGTAAGCAGAGAGATGGAAACTCTTGGGAAAATAAATAAATAAAGACTAAACATCAGCAACACTAACAAAAATGGAAAATGCCTTCAGTGGGATTATCAGTAGACTTAACACAGTAGTCAAATTGAGGATACACCAATAGAAATGTCCTTCAGTAAAATGCAAAAACTAAGATTTCAGGAACATCAAAAAATGCAATGTACACAGAATTTGAATGCCAGCTGAGAAGAGAGAACAGAACCGAGAAAATAGTTGAAGCAGTAATTGCTAAAAGCAATCCAAAATTAATGAAAGATAACAAACCACAGATCCAGGAAACTCAAAGAAAAACAAGCAGTGTAAACATCAGAAAGTAACATACCTATGGATGTCATATTCCAAGTTTCAAAAACTAAAAACAAAGAAAAAATCTTGAAAGAAGCCAGAAAAGAAAAATTCTTTACCTATAGAGGAACAAGGAGAGGAATTGCAAGGGACTTACCTGTAGAGACCATGTACATAATAAGAGAGTGTAGTGAATTACTTAAGTATTAAATTAAAAGAAAAAAAACAGCAATCTAGAACTGTATATCTAAAGAAATTATTTTTTACACGTTAAGGAGGAAAAAAACACATAATCAGGCTAAGAAAAAGAAACACATAATCAGACTGAGAAAATTTATTACCAGGAGACCTGCCCTGCAAGAAATGCTAAAATAATTTCTTCAGGCAGAAGGAAAATGATACGACATAGGTCATATATAAATTTATTAACTTATATATATCAGAAATGTGCATCCACATAAAGAAAAGTATTGGAGAAGAAACAAAGGTAAAAAACAAACCTATTTTTCTTATTCTCAATTGATTTAAAAGAAAAATATTTTTTTCAAAGTAACTATAGTAACAATGTATTGAGTGACTGTGGCATATAGATAGGTGAAATGAATGACAGCAATGTCATAAGGGACAGGAGGGAGGAACTGGGAAGACTCTGTTATAAGATACCTGGACTATTCCTTAGGTAGTATAGAGTTATTTGAAGGTAGACTTAGAAGATTGGAAGAGATTATGCTGAGTGAAATAAGCCAAATAGAGAAAGTCAATAATCACATGGTTTCACTTACTTATGGTGCATAAGGAATAATATAGAGGACAGTGGGAGAAAGAAAGGAAATGGGAAGTAGAGTAAATTGGAGAGGGAAACGAAACACAAGAGACTTTGAACTCAGAAACAAACTGAGGGTCTTGGAGGGGAGAGGGTGGGGGGATGGGAGAGCCTGGTGGTGGGTATTAAGGGCACGTATTGCATGGAGCACTGGGTGTGGGGCATAAATAATGAATCTTGGAACACTGAAAATAAATAATTTTTTTAAATGCATATTGTACACTCCAAGGCAACCACTAAAAAAATAAAGAAAGAAGCATAATTAATACATATGCTGAGAGAGTAGAGAAAAGAAATCATATAAAATGTTTATTTAGGGGTGCCTTGGTGGTTCAGTCAATTAAATGTCTGCCTTTGGCTCAGGTCATGATCTCAGGGTCTTGGGATGGAACCCCGGGTTGGACTCCCTGCTCAGTGCTCTTCTCTTTCCCTGTGCCCCTCCCCCTGAATTCTGCTCTTTCTCTTGCATGCTCTCTCTCAAATAATAAATAAAATCTTTTAAATAAATATTTATTTAAAACAACTAGGAAGAAGAAAAAGAACAAATGCAACAAATAGAAAACAGTTACAAACATGGTAACCGAAAGTTGAGAAGAAAGACAAAACAAGTGCAGTAAAGGAACTAACTCTATCAATAAATCACTTTAAAATGTGAATGATCTAAATAAACCAATTAAATGGTTTTTTAACCACAGAATGAATTTTTCAAAGCACACCCAAGCACATGTTGTCTACGTGAAACCCACACTACATAAGAAGACTAAGGTTCTAAGTAAAAAGATGGAGAAAGATATGTCATGCCAGTGCAAATCAGAAGAAACCTGGAGTAGCTATTTTAATTTCATACAAGGAGTAGGCACCAAAACAAAGCAAATTACCAGGGATAAAGTAGGGACCATAATGATAGGAGCCAAGTCTCTAAGAAGACCTAACAACCCAAAGTGTATATGCACCTAACAACAGAGCATTATGATGTGAGGCAAAAAATGATGGAACTGAAAAAAGAAATAGACAAATAGAGGATTTTACACCTCCCTGTTAGTAATTGATACATCCAATAAACAGAAAGTATATAGTTGACATGAATAGTGCTACCAATCCATGTGCTCTAATTGACCTTTATAAACTACTTCATTGACAACGGCAGAATCTACATCTTCTAAAGCCCACATGGAGTTTTCACCAAGATAGACCACATTCTGGGCCAGAAAACATACCTTAACTATTTTAAAAGAATAGAAATCATAAAAAGCATGTTCTCTGGCCAAATGGAATTAAACTAGAAATTAAATATTTTCTCTTCCTTATAATTATCTTAGTAACATCTTCTTTTTGCTAGCTTTTTTATTGTAAGAATACAATATATAATACATATAATATACAAAACATGTTAATTGATTGGTTATGTTATCGTTAAGGCTTCTGGTCAACATTAGACTATTAGTAGTTAAGTTTTGGGGGAATCAAAATTTAAACATGAATTTTCAACTGTGCAGAGTGTTAGTACTACTAACCCCCATGTTGTTCAAGGGTCAACTGTATTAACAAAGAAAAAAAGGTCTAGGATGCCTGGGTGGCTCAGTGGGTTAAAGCCTTTGCCTTTGGCTCAGGTCATGATCTCAGGGTCCTGGGATCAAGGCCTACATCAGGCTGTCTGCTCGGCAGGGAGCCTGTTCCCTCCTCTCTCTCTGCCTGCCTCTCTGCCTACTTGTGATCTCTCTCTCTGTCAAAAAAATAAATAAAATCTTTTTTAAAAATGTCTAAAACAATAATCATGGAATGGACCTTAATGTATTCAAATTTTAAAAAATCATTTAAGAAATTGAGAGGAGTACCTGGGTAGCTCAGATGGTTAAGCCTCTGCCTTCAGCTCAGGTTATGATCGTAGAGTCCTGGGATTAAGTCCCACATTGGGCTTTCTGCTCAGCAGAGAACCTGCTTCCCTCCTCCCCACCTCTCTCTGCCTACCCGTGGTTTCTCTCTCTGTCAAATAAATAAACAAAATTAAAAAAAAAAAAAAGAAATTAAGAGAACCCCTGGATAAACTATAAAATGTGAAAAGAAATCTAACTGTATTAAAAATGTATGAAACAACCTCACTGATAGAGATGGGTAGGGTCACTGCTGACCTAAGTAACTTTGGAAATGAGTGAAGTCTACAAAACTAAAGACAAAAGAAACTGTGCATATGCATTGAACTCTAGTTGATAACCTTATATCCCACAGGAATACAGGTTAACAATCTGATACTGTTATACATAATACTGTAATTAAACAAGTAAATGAGAGGCAAGGGCAAATGTTGGAAGCCATGTTTCTCACTGTTGGAGTAAAAGTTTAAAGATAAGCAAGGGGAGAGGGCTAGAATAATCTGTGTTAATGAACCAGAGTTCAAGACATCAATATGAACTGATTTAGCCAATTATAGCTCTTTTTATTTATTTAGATATAGGTAATTACATATAGAAATATTTTTTAAAAAATTATATATATAATGTATATGTATACATAATAACTCCATATATATACACATATACATACATTATATATGTATTATATATATACATACGTGTGTATAAAATAATATATATATATATATACACGCAAGTTAGTATACCCATATATATTTTCTTCCTCTGCGAGCTGAGAAGTCCTGGAAACAAGGATATCCCGATAACGACTAGCATACCTAATGCCCAGATATTTCTTTCTTTTTTTTTTTTTTTTAAGATTGTATTTATTTGACAGAGAGAAACGCAGCCAGGGAGGGAACACAAGCAGGGCGAGTGAGAGAGGGAGAAGCAGGCCTCCTGTCGAGCAGTGAGCCTAATGTAGGGCTAGATCCCAGGACTCCAGGACCATGACCTGAGCTGAAGGCTTAAGCCAAACACGTAACGACTAAGGTACCCAGGCGCCCCACGATGGGGATTTTTTTTTTTTAAGATTTTATTTATTTGACAGAGAGAAACACAGCCAGAGAGGGAACACAAGCTGGGGGAGTGAGAGAGGGAGAAGCAGGCTTCCCGCCTAGCAGGGAGCCCGATGTGGGACTCGATCCAGGGTCTCCGGGATCATGACCTGAGCTGAAGGCAGTCGCTTAACCAACTGAGCCACCCAGGTGCCCCAGATATTTATTTCTAATACCATTCTCAAATTATAGGAACCAGAACTTCTTGAAAAAAATGACTGAATCTGAAACTGAAAGGCAGAAAATATACAGGATGAGCCTGAAATATCTTGCAATTCCAGAGAGTAAGGACGTACTTTAGCTAGGTAGATGATAGCTGGCTAGTGAGATGATGAGAGATACATATAGATAGACAGACAGATAAGGTAGAGGTATATCACTGACACAGGAGCCACTGAAAAGACTCTCAATAGTTGAGAAAAAAAAAAAACAGAGTAGCATTGAGTTATAACCCCAAGTACAAAGGAAAAATCCATACATCGATACTGATATAAATGATTGAGCAAATTAATAAATGGAGAAGACACAAAATCTCCCATTCAAAATAACTCTCTCTCTCTCTCTCTCTTTCTCTCTCTCTCTCTCTCTCTCTCTCTCTCTCTATATATATATATATATATATACATATACATACACATACTCCACCCTCAAGAAGGGGAGCATAACTCCCTTAATTGTGTGCTGCTCAGAGTAAATATGATAGAGAAAAGTGGGAGAGGGAGGCCTGATTAAAGTGACCTCAGTCAAGTAATGAAAGTCAGCATCAATAATGATAAGTTGTGTGACTGTTATGTACTGTTGATGTGATATGATGAAAGGAACTTTATGCTCTGCCACCCCAAAATGCACAGTTCCAGTCTAATCATGGGAAAAACATCAGATAAATCCTAATTAAGAGATATTGTATAAAATACCTGACTAGGACTGCTCAAAATATCAAGATAATTAAGAAAAAAAAATAAAAAAGGAAAATCTCAGAAACTATTGTGGAAGCACAAACTGCACCAGACAAAGTTAAATAAGCAAGAAAGACTTCAATAGGGGAGAACTCGAGTTGATGGAAACAAAAGACAAGAGGGTGTGTAAGCACTGGAATGAACTAGTGGAAAAGTACCAGAAGACATTAGGGGAGAGATTGATCGATGGGATGTGTCAAGCACATTGAGTTATTCCTGAGTTCGCAAATGTTTTGCTCTGTGATTAGGCCATCTGTGTTTGCTAATTGGCCCCAGGAAGTTAGGTTCCTACCCTCCTATACAGGCTGGAGACAGAGGTGCTGTCTCCCAGCTTATATTTATATCTTAGCTTGTCTTCAGTTTATACGCATATCATATCACATTGCTTTCAGTTTACAATTGTATTTTAGTGTATATTTATATTTCAGAGATGGTTCCCAGGTCCTTAAGAAGGACACTACTGGGTTGGGAAAGTGGCAAGAGGCCGGGATATTTCCATAGGTCTTAAAAAGGCAGGCACATGTTTCCTAAAGAAAATTCTCTAACAAAAGGGATGTCACGGACCTCCCATCAGGAAGAACCTTGCCCAAAGTTTAGTTACACTGAGGAGAATGTTGAAGCCATCTGTGTCACTCTCAAAGCCAAGAAGAGCTTATGGAGACATGACAAGTCAATTTAACATGGTATTCTGGAGGCCACATTAGATTTTGGGAACAGAAAAAAAAAAAGATTTTTGGTAAAAACTAAGGAAATCTGAGTAAAGATGGACTTTAATTAATAATAATGTATCAATACTGGTTCATTAATTGTGACAAATGTACCATCGTAACATAAGATGTTGATAACAGGATGAAGTAAGCACTAAAAGGTAAACTTCTTCCTAGAAAGATCCTACTTGAAATTTTGGTTTGCTAAATATTGGGGTGAAGTATTGGCAAAGCAGCATTATGGTATCCATTCACCTCTGCCATCTTTCACCCTGCCTTAGGGACAGACATCCAGGGACCCACACTGCGGCTGGGGCTGACTCCAAAGTGGTGCTAGTAGCTTCCGCTTCCGGGAAGGCAGACCTTAGTTTCCAGGAAGCTCAATGAAGACAAAAATACAGAGAAACTGGACAGATGCTAGGTTATGTTGCTAGATGCCAGCTGTAGGTGTGCTCTGAGGAAGCTTAAGAAAAGCAGGATTCATAACAGTTAACTATGCCTAGAAACAAACTAAAGAGGGTTTGCATAAAATGCCTACTAGTCTGGATGAGGCTGGACTGCACTGGGGTGGAGTGGGCTGGACTGGGCTGGGCTACACCGCCTCTCAGCTCCCGACCTAATAACTCCCCGCGCACTTGAAAAAGCTCAAAAACACAGGTTACCTCAGCTAATTTGTTCATGGAAGTTTTTGTTTGTTTATTTGTTTGTTTTTAAGTAACAACACATCTTTCCTTTCAGAATATTGCTTATAAGAAATGGTATACACATAAACTAAAGTTTTAAAGAATTATTATATCCCAGTCATGTCTCAGGGTTCCATTGCTAACAAGCATAACATGCAACTTTAACACTTTGAGCTGAAGGAAGCTCAGTTGAGATTAATTATGAAGTGTTAGCAAGTTAAATTTTGTCAATATCAGGACATTGTGATATAGTCTCAAATGGTAATGGAGTCCAAAGTTACGTACATGGACATAATGCAATTTTAGGAATAGACTGATATATTAGCAGTTCTGTAGACCTCTGGTACTACTTGGTCATAATTTGATTGTAGCATTTACAGCATTGTATTTTGCAGTATTCTTTCTGTTTTCTTGCTTTCTTTTTGTTTTATTTGCTTACCTCCCGCTCTGAATAGACTATTAACTCGGAGAAGTAGGGTCACTGCCTCTTTCACAGAACTGATCATCACAATGTATCTATTGTTAGAACAAAATCATAAAAAAATGTGTTCTAAGTCAAAATTGTTTGATATTTAATATTTCATGGAACCTCTGACCTCTTTTTATTTCCTATTCCTCAAGCCCTCTTCTTCTATACAAATATGGTACCAAGTACAAATATAATTTATTTTAATAATTTTTGAATTAAATCTGATTTATATCATGGCCTCATTTCATATTCCTCCAAATATTTAAAGGTAATTAATTATTTACTGTTTATTAAGCTCTCCTAGTGTGCATGCAAGTGATCAGCATTAATTAAAACACACAGGCATCTCACTGAAGTCCATAAGCACTTCACAGAGATCTTTTATCTCCCTCTAAATGATATACCACTTAATTATTTTATAAAGACACATACTTCCTCAAAAGGTAGTCATCATCCAACACACAGTTTTGTAAGAATACAAGAAAAATAAAGTTCATTAAAACAGTCAAATTGCTATCGTATATGTCATATTTATAACTTATACTTTCAGGAATATTTTTAAAAGTATTTTAGAGAGCCAAATGTTCGATGTTCACATTTGCAGTTTTCATCTTTCTCAGAAATCATCATTTTGAGCAATGTTATGAGGTTTCTTGACAAAAAGAAATTGAGGGGGACCTGGGTGGCTCAGTCATTAAGCTGCTGCCTTCAGCTCAGGTCATGATCCCGGAGTCCGGGGTTCAAGCCTGGCATCGGGCTTCCTGCTCAGCAGGAAGCCTGCTTCTCCCTTTCTCACTCCCCCTGCTTATGTTCCCTCTCTAGCTGTGTTTCGCTCTGTCAAATAAATAAATAAAATCTTAAAAAAAAAAAAAAAAGAAAGAAATTGAGCAAACAGGAATTTATACAAGAGAATATTCCATGTGTTTTCCCTCTCTGTTCACCTCGTTCATTGAGTTTCTTCACTTTTACCAAGACCTTACTCATCCAGCCCTGGTAGAAAAATCACAGTGGAAAATTAAAAATTTTTGAATGTTGAGTTCAAAATGCCTCCATCCAGGCTTTAGAAAGGCAGGGTGTGAACGAAATATTATCTAGCAGAATCAACTGGCATTTCCCTCTCCAATGTCCTACCCTGCTAGATATATATATAATGACAGAAGAAAAAAAAATGAAATAAGAGCAAAGGAAAAAGGACAGCCCTGCCCTTTGCCAGGTACCCCAGGACAAAGAAGAGGGAAGCTGAAACTTCAGATGTGTTTGAGCAGAATACGGAAAACCAAATATAAAGGAAATCAAATTCTTCCCTTCCATCTTGATCTCTGACAAGACAGAAATCTCCTCAGAGGCCCCCGCTACACATGCACTGAAAATAAGAGAGGGCTGCTGGGAGCCATCCTGCCCCTCCCACAGAGTCAAGAACCAGCAGAGAAATGACACAGGGTTGGTTAAAACAAAAGTCTCCTAGTTGGGAGAGAGGGACCCTACAGTGGAACTTGATGTAAGTGTGAGCACCAGATCAGGGAGCAGGACCCCTAAACAAATCACTAGAAAGAAAAGAACAAGATGAGAAGATTAAATATCCCAGTGTGTGACCATGGTCCACACAAGGTACCCACAGACCAGATGCCCCCTCCTCAACCACGATGCACCTTTGCATGACAGAAAGCCCAGTGTCCAGTGATGTTTTTGCAGAGGAAATAGAGGGAGAAATTTTAATTGTCTAAGTTAAATTTGAGATTACTAAGACAAATTTTGAAATGTTGACATTTTCTCAGGAGATCACAGATCAAGTAAGTGTTCTTCCGTTAAAGGGAATGAAAACACCCAGGAGTATGACGTTCAGGCATGGGTAAACAAAAAGCTTTGTAATTTTGCCTGTGAGCCTATGCAGCAAAAATTATAGCCCAGCACTTATATGGCCATGAGAACAAATATTATGTATTAGAAACACAAAACATATTAACTATTTAACAATTTGAGGCACTCTTGAAATATAAACATGTAATGTGTGTGTGTATACTATATATATATATAGTTTTATTTGTTGCTCCTGACAACATGGCAAGGTAATTAAAGAGAATATTAAACTGTGCCCTAGAGTACAATGTAGAGCTAACAAGTGATTTCCCAAAGGTCAATCTGTTAATCAGTAGGGTGAGACAGACCTAGAACCTTGATCTTTGACCACAAGTCTGGTTCCCTTAATACTTCATCAAAATGTCACCTGTATTTGAAAGCTTAAAAAAAAAGTCACTGGAGAAAATTGTAAAATAAATTGAGACATATGCCATCCCTAGAGGTAAATTATGCTTCTGACCAACTCCAGGGGGAGATGTTCTGGACACAGCTGTTCCAGGGCAGGCCGGACCTGATTAATCACTGCCCAACTAGGCGTCTAGATTCACTCATTCATGGACAGGCACGAGAGCAGATGTAATATTTTACTCCTCTGGGTTTCCAAGGACAAAGGAGTGCACAGAAGAATTAATCAAATTAATCATGAACAATGAATTATTCATTTTAAATAATATGTTGTACACACATTAATAGAAAATAATTAGCAAATTTATGATGCAACAATACTAAACATCCTGTCTCTAGAAAACCTAAATTAAGTATCTAATTAAATTACAGATTTATTAAAATTTTCTGAACTTACTGCTATTCTGAAGCTCAGCAATTTTTCAATTTCACAATAGTTTCAAGGTCAATGACTCTATGTGTCCAATTGTCAGAGTCAAATCAAGTTCTACAAAGGTACAATCCACTCCATAACCCTAAGATCATCTCCCTCTTTCCAAACAGAAAGAATGAAAAGTATTTTCTTTCTGGGAGTTGGTAAAGAAACACATTCAATAAAACCAATTCAACCACCAAAACGTACATCTGCATATAGTCATAAAACTCATTCAGAAGGCCTCCTGAGGAAGAAACTGGTTTTGTCAAATTTGAAAATCCTATTTTAAGAGTTGGGGAGTCCCTGAAGGGATAGAAATGACAATATTCAAACAAACTTCAAGAGTCAGAATATTCACATTCTGTGGATTAAGTTTCTTTTCCCCAGATGATATGGAAGAGTACTGCCAATATTTGACTCAATAACTCTTTTTATCTATGCTTCCATGGAAGGCCAAGCCCCTCCCTTACTTGATAACCTTTCATGCTATATATGTTTCTATAGTCATTCAGGTTACAACCAAGCTTTATAGCATTGGAGATTCCTTATGTTGACACATTCTGGTCTTCCTGCATTAATCTTCCTAAAAAGGCAATCGTGTTTATCTTATTTCCAACATCTTAGAAGAATCTCATTGAAACCCCCTACACTGATTATGGCAACACCGTCAGAATTCTAGCTCTGGGAGTAAAATCTCACCATATACATGAAGAAGGAGGACACCAACAACAGTAATAATAATGATAATGATGGTGATAACAATATTAATAATACCCCTACATTATGCTTTTTTAAGATTTTATTTATTTACTTGACAGAGAGAATCACAGCTATAGAGGAAACACAAGCAGGGGGATTGAGAAAGGGAGAAGCAGGCCTCTCGCTGGGCTTGATTCCCGGACTCCGGGAGCATGACCTGAGCCGAAGGCAGACGCTTAATGACTGAGCCACCCAGGTGCCCCATGTTTAGTTCTTAATAATTGACAAAGAACTATTCACACACATTACCTCATTTAGGTAGAATAAAATATAACCGTACATCTAAGGACTACTTAGGGCATCCAGGTACCTCAGAACAGTACATGCTGGTTAATGAGAGACAGAACACAGCTAAAAATCCAACCTTGTAACAAGCTAAACAACACCCCAACCTGTGAGCCAGGGAAAGTGAAAAGCACTAAGTGTAAAAAATGAAATTCACCTGACAGAAAAGGCATAGTAACCAAAAATGTACTTTCCAATCCAAACAGATGGATTGCACCAGGGTTCCAAACAAAAAGAATGAGATCTCTCAACACTGGATGGAACATCGTGATAATAGGAAATCCAGGACAAAATTATGTGGAAGTACATCAGTTTGAAATGGTTTTTGCTGCATGTATCAAACCCAACCCATCTCAACTATTTATAATTCTTATTATTTATTCAACTAGAATTCCAGAAGTATTGTTTCAGTCACTTAGCAAAGGCACCAAGGATCCAGGCTGTTTGTCATTCTTTCCCTTTCTGCCACATTATGGCTTCCCCAGCTTCAAATATCATTTCAATATTCCAAGAGAGAAGGAAGACTTGGAAAAAGAATCTTTCTCTGGCTGTTATCTTGGAATAAAACCACCTGAACAGCTTCTGTGTGATTCACTGGTCCGAATGAGGTCACATGACTAACCCAGACCACTTACTGGCAAAGGGGAATGAAAGTATTAAACAATTTAAATCAAATATTACTCATCCCCTAAATAAGACAGTAAAAGAGTAGAGATATAAGTTGAAAAGAAGGAGAGGATGTGAAGAAAAGTCTTTCCCTTTTGCTTAGGACTGAATTTTTTTTTTAAGATTTTTTTATCTATTTGACAAAGAAACACAGCCAGAGAGGGAACACAAGCAGGGAGAGTGAGAGAGGGAGAAGCAGGCTTCCTGCCAAGCAGGGAACCTGATATGGAACTCGATCTCGGGTCTCCAGGATCATGACCTGAGCTGAAGGCAGTCGCTTAACCAACTGAGCCACCCAGGTGCCCCAGGACTGAAGTTTTGAAATAGATGAGCTCTCTCGGTCTTCCTAAGTCTCCTTTTGTCGGATGGTAGCTGGCATATGGCTCCCTAGAACTGCAGTGTGGAAGCCTGCTCTGGCACTCAAAGAAATTTGTGTTTGAGAGAAGTGGTGACATTCTGGATCAATTTTGAAAGCAGAGAATTTACTGAAGGATTAGCTCTATGGTGTGAGCCAACAATGAAGCCAACAATGAAGATGGGGAAAATGATAGGAATAGATATTCATCTCTCTCTCTCTCTCTCTCTCTCTCTCTCTTTCTCTCTCTCTCTCTTTCTCTCTCTTTCTCTCTCTCTCCCTCCTGCCTTCTCTTTCTTTCTCTCTTTCTCCCCACAGAGACATGAAGCTCTCTGTTTGATTTTTTTTTTCTTTATTGAAGTTCTCAAGACACTAGTCATTTGGGGACAAAACTCAGACCAAGGAAAGCAGTGATTATCTGTCAAGATGGCTGAAACTTTGTAAGCCGAGAAATTGGAGAAAAGAATAATCCATGCAGACAAGGTCGTGAGATGAAGAACAAGGGGAAAAGTGAGTGGAAATATTTAAACTTTCTGGTAATTAGTGATAAAAATAAACAAAATACTGAATTCACTTAAATTGTTTCATACTCCTCAGTGCCCTGCCATCAGTTCTGCCTTCATTATTTGTACTCTAAAGGAAGTCCCTTATTAGGCATTTCTTAAAGTCAAATCTAAAAACAGGGAAATAATGTCTTTTAAGACTTTAATCTAATCCTAAACAACTGAGATTTTTTCCCCCACTATTGTTCTTTTGAACTAGAATAAAAGTGAGGGAAGTCATACTCTTCTTTTTTTTTTAAGATTTTATTAATTTACTTTACAGAGAGAGAGAGATCACAAGTAGGCAGAGAGGCAGGCAGAGAAAGAGGGGGAAGCAGGCTTCCCACTGAGCAGAGAGCCAAATGTGGGTCTCCATCCCAAGACCCTGAGATCATGACCTGAGCCGAAGGCAGAAGCTTAACCCTCTGAGCCACCCAGGCACTCAGGAAGTCATATTGTGAAGTCCACAAGGGAATGACAGTGAAATAATATCCTTTCCTTCTTTCTCTATCTTCCCGAAGTTACGCTGTACCTGTTATTTAAGATTCTTTGAATAAATAGCGCCAAAACAGAGACTCCCTAAAATCAGTGAAACACACATTGCTTAATTCCTGTCAGAGGCACCATCAATATGGGAATATATTACCATTCAATGAAGTTTCAACTGGCAGCTACTGAGATGGCCAAGATAAATCGCCAGCATCGTCTTAATCTTCAAAGGTACTTGTTCCTACTGTCATGAAAAATTCCTTCTCTCATCTGATGGAGTTTACCCTGTAAATTAAATCTCTCAAGTAATGGAAGAAATAACCCATGACACTAGTGAGGGAAATTAAATTAGAGTCACTAATAGCAGGTCAGCAGCGTCTGAGCAGAGGTAATGGAAGTGACCACATGAATGATAAGCAGGTCCCCTCGAGGCTGTGACAAGTGTCTCCCGGAGAGTGTGACGAGCATTCATCTAGGTGGCAAGCAATTCACAGTCAAGACACTAACATGTTTATAGTGCAGCTCGGCCCCCTTCCATGCCAGAGCATGTCAACTTTCCTGAGCAGGATGTTCTAATTCCCTTGTGAAGGCCATTAGGAAGAGTTAAAAACGAGGCTCCTTTTCTGGGTAAATCAATTTCTCATCGCCTAGAAACCTTTCTGGCCAAAGCAGGTGACCTTTAGAGACAATAAGAACCCCAGAACTATACTTAAATAACTTTATTTTCTAGAGGGTTAGAGAGAAACGAAAGCAAAATGGTTCCACAGTTCAACAGTCAGAGGGTGGCTGAAACAAATGCAGTTTTATTTTAGCTTAATTGTTAAGACTTGGGAAGCATGGAAATGCCAATTACAAAATAACCTATTGTGTGGGAAAGGCACAGTGGTAACTTGCATTTTATAGGTAGCTTTTCTGGGATCTCAGCTGTGATTTACTTTCCAAAGCCTGATCGAGATCACTGGACATTTGATATCAACATAATAACCAAGCAAATAATGCAGCTGCTGAAAATGCAGACATGAGCAGCAAAGACAGGTAGTAGCTGGAGCAAAGAGAGCAGTAAGCAGTGACTTCTAGAAAACCACTGATGATCCGATGGCTGCAATTTAATCTAGGCAATTAAAATATTTTTTACTAAGATCTGGGATTATAAATTGTAGGATCATAACAAATGACCGTTTTTAAAGAGAGAAATGTCTAACCTGCCTGAAAAATTGCTCTGAGTATTAACAAATTGAAACGTGCACTTAAATCATTACATATCTCAGATGGCAATGCTGTGTTTATTTCAAGACAAAGCTTTTCTTAAGTGTAAGGTCCCTTAACTGTTTTTGTAAATCACTGATTTACAAAAACAGTTCACCTTTGCATGCTCTCTGCTTTAGTTAGATAGTAATAATGCATTGTTGGGTATCATATTCAGCAGTTTTTATTATTTGCATTAAAAAGAGAAAATTAAAAAACAGCAAGGATAGAAAGTCATTTGCTCCAAGTTAATTTTCTGCTTTTAAAATAGGAATGTGTTTCTTGATATATAAAACAATATGAAAATTATATTTATTTTTATTTTTAATAACTCAATCTTAGCATAATTAATCAATAAAAGTACTAGCTATATTTTGATAATATTATGCTTTGCTGGTATATGAAGTTAATTCAGAAACCACAGCTTTGGAGTCAGAAAAAAGAAAGTGAATGACAAGTTAAGACAGTGTTTTATAGGGTTCCTGGGTGGCTCAGTCGGTTAAGCATCTGCCTTTGGTTCAGGTCACGGTCTCAGAGTCCTGGGATTATAAAAATTAAAAACTTATCAAATCTGTTTAGAAATGGAATTTTATGTGAGTTTTATTTGCTGTACTGAATAGAACTCAGTCATTACATAACTGACACAATATTAGCAGCGGAGTGGAGCTGCAAATTTAAGTTCTGTAAAATGTGAAGGAGCCCCTACTTAGTTCCAAACATATACACAGTCATTAAAAGTTTCCCCAAATCCTACTGACTGGTTCTTCCACTTAATCAAATGAAGAAAGGGGACCCTATTTAGCAAAAGATAACATAATTTCTTTGAATTATTCATTTTCAATTACCATTCTGTTTTTATCATAATAGAATATGGAAAAAAAGGGATCTTTCAGATGTTAGTAGCAGTTTTCTTAAAATAGCATGTCTTGCCTTCTTTCATAGGGTAAAAATATCTCTAAGTCTTGCTTATGATGCCAAATCAAATCAGAAACTTCGTAAAGAATATAGAATGAAGAAAATAAATCTTTACTGATTTTTGGGCAAATATGTATGTATGTATGTATGTTGTCGCATTCCCCGCCAGCAGAGAAGATGCAACACATGGGTAGACGTTGAAGCTCTCATTTATTCTCCGGTTCTTTCTCCTTTTTCTTTTTTGGGGGAAGATTTTTAGCCCCTTTTATACAGTATCATAGCCAATCAGAGAGGAGATCATGCAGGGTGTGGACTGCACAGCCAGCAGGCATTGGTGGCATCTGGTGATCACGCACTGAGCACGGACCCACATATCCATAAGACATGCGGTCACGTGTCTTCAGGGCGGGCGCTTCCTGGAACTGTTTGTGCTGATGTGGTCATGTGCTCAGCGCCATCTTTGGGGTGTGCCCCCAACAGCTCCCCCTTTTTTATTTATTTGAATGTACAGGGGACCGTGCCTGTCTTAGGCTGGGATGATCAACTCGCATCCTTACCCGTCATTGAAGACTGCAGAACGTGCTGCAGCTCCTGTCTTAGGCTGGCACGCGGTTATCATCCTCGTTACCCGTCATTGACTACCGGTCCAGCATGCTAAGCCATACCTGGGGTGAGCCTCCATGCTCTATAGCGAGCAATGCCTGATGCACGGCCTCTCAGTCTCTAGACATTGTGCGTTGGAGGGCCCTTATCCAATGCACCGCCAGGACCAGGGCGAAAAGCACAATACAGCCAAGCGCTATGGTCCCAAACCAGGACTTTCCAAAGGACACCATTGCTTGCATGGTCTGCAGAAACTGGGACGCGGTGAGGGGATTGACTCTTGTGGCATTAAGTTGAAGTATCTCCAAATGGAGGGAGGTTGTCAGATTGTGGAATTTTGCGGTCCAGGTACCGTTGAGCATCTGGGACAGCTGCCGGGAGAGGTTTGTTGCTCGAGAGAGGTTAGAATACAAGTTAGAGGTTATACATAAACCTGTTAGGGATTGGCTTTAGGGGGGTCCAGCTTTTAAAAGCACCTGTAGGGGGCTCTCCATACGGAGTCTAGAAATTTCTGATCCCATGGTTTCATTTTCTCCTTTGTAGTCGTGGCCCGCGAACGTGCAGCTGCTGTCCCTTTGTGGTTGCTATAAAGCAAGCTTTCCTTTACCTTTGTGGTCGCCATCTGGTGAACTTATACGTTTTTTACCTTTGTGGTCGCCCTCTGGCGAACTTATACGTCTTTTACCTTTGTGGTCGCCGTCTGGCGAACTTTATGCTTCCTTTACCTTTGTGGTAGCTGTTTGGTGAACTTTTATTTCCTTTACCTTTGTGGTCGCCTCTAGGCAAACGTTATTATGCTGCAGCCCTTTGTAGTCGCTCTCTGGCGAACTTATACTTTTTTACCTTTGTCTGCTAACCCTTTGTAGTTGCCAGAAAGGCAAACTTTTTTCCCTTTTGTAGTCGCCCTAGGGATGAACTTTTAAATCTCTCCTTGTAGTCGTCCTACTAACGAACGTGGAAGCAAAAGGTACTCCCAGTGTTCCCGGGTTTCGGCACCACTTGTCCCGTTCCCCGCCAGCAGAGAAGATGCAACACATGGGTAAACGTTGAAGCTCTCGTTTATTCTCCCGTTCTTTCCCCTTTTTCTTTTTTTGGGGAAGATTTTTAGCCCCTTTTATACAGTATCATAGCCAATCAGAGAGGCGATCACGCAGGGTGTAGACTGCACAGCCAGCAGGCATTGGTGGCATCTGGTGATCACGCACTGAGCACGGACCCACATATCCATAAGGCATGCGGTCACGTGTCTTCAGGGCGGGCGCTTCCTGGAACTGTTTGTGCTGATATGGTCATGTGCTCGGCGCCATCTTTGGGGTGTGCCCCTGACAGTATGTATTATAAATTTTTGCTTTTCTCTATAGCTCTTTCATCTTTCAAATGAACTAAGCAAGGCTGATCCTAACCAGAGTCCATTAAAAGTTGATTATTTTTAAAATTAATTGAAATATTCTTTTTTTTAAAAGATTTTATTTATTTTGACAGAGAGAAACACAGCCAGAGGGGGAACACAAGCAGGGGGATTGAGGGAGGGAGAAGCAGGCTTCCCGCCGAGCAGGGAGCCCGATGTGGGACTCGATCCCGGATCTCCAGGATCATGTCCTGAGCCAAAGGCAGTCGCTTAACCAACTGAGCCACCCAGGCACCCCCAAAATTAATTGAAATATTCTTATTTGTTATTTGTTATAAATGAAAAGAAAAAACTACACCTATTTCCTCTCTCAGAAAGGTCTACTAAATTTAGTGACATAGGAAATTATTGACAATGTATTGAAAAATGAACAAATGCTATTCAAAATATTAATATTAAAATTTGCTTTAAAAACTATACAAAAATGAATAGATAACTATACATATAACTATATCATTTTTATGCACACTTGGATATGTATATTGACACACAATACCCACAAACACCTCCCACACATATACATATATATCCATTATTTAATATGGTCAGATTATGGTTGATTTCTTTTCTCAAGAATTTTTCTGCTATAAATATAAATTTAAATGTTCTGCAGTAAATACAAATATAAATTTTTCTACTGTAAATGTGTGTAGTATTTGTAATCAGAAAATGTTACAAAATAAATGTAAATTTTCATCCTAGGATGGAAGAGTTGTGTTACTATATTCTGATAAGACTCTTGCACTGATCATTTTACTAGGCAATCTTAGGTAAAAGAAAGCATCAGATTACTATCACTTAACACATAATTGGGTCAGTTTTTTAAAATACAAAATTAATAATCTTATCTTGCATTATTGTATAGTTAAGTATCTCAAATTGTCGTTACCTTTCGATTTAATTCACAACTGTACAACATTTATGCAAAAAATATATAATCTTTCTGTGATGAAGACAGGTAAAACAATTTGATATTTCCCTAGTATGAATTAGATATTATTACTCAATTGACTATCATCCAGAACATTTGACAGATTTGACAGTACAATGTATACAGGGCACAAGCAGGAAAAACAAATGAGCGTAGTGAGAAGGTGACAATGTATTGAATAGGGGGTGGTGAGGAGACCAGAAATTACTCCGTTCAAAGGATTGTTGCCAGGTGACAACAAAGGCTCACTGAAGGACAGATATTTCAATTCTTTGAGAGAAGACAAAGATCTGGGTTTTCAGTTGCAATCTACCAATTTTTTTAAAGTTTTTTTTTATTTATTTGACAGAGAGAGACACAGCAAGAGAGAGAACACAAGCAAGGGGAGTGAGAGAGGGAGAAGCAGGCTTCCTGCCAAGCAGGGAGCCCAATGCAGGGCTCAATCCCAGAACCTTGGGATCATGACCCAAGCAGAAGGCAAGATGCTTAACGACTGAGCCACCCAGGTGTCCCAATCTACCAATTTTTAAAACATTGCTAATCAAGCAAAACAATAGTGCTAACCTAATAAAACTTACTGCAAACCTGATACTTGAGTATTTCAAATATATTATATTCCTGACCACTAATGTTTGTGGCCATGTCAATTAGTTGCCAACTAACATTTTATAAATCCTATCACTTATTCTGTAAAGACTGATTATCCACATGACCTATTTATATTTATAAAATCTTTTAATATTTACCAGTATGTGAATTACTGTTATTTATTAAGAATCAAGATTAATTTCGTCAGAAAGGATAAGTAAATCTCCAGGAGAATCCTTCTCAGTGATTCCTCAAAGTGGCAACACATGGACACTTCTCTTAAGGATTTTTTTTTTTTAAGATTTTATTTATGACTTGACAGAGAGAGAGAGATCACAAGTAGGCAGAGAAGCAGGCAGAGAGAGAGGAGGAAGCAGGCTCCCCGCCAAGCAGAGAACCCGATTCGGGCCTAGATCCCAGGACCCTGGGATCATGACCTGAGCCGAAAGCAGAGGCTTTAAACCACTGAGCCATCCAGGCGCCCGTCCTAAGGATTTTTAAAAAGAATTTGCTCAACCTATTTAAATGTTATAAGTATTAGCTTCTTTTATCCTAGCCACTTAAAATAGATGCTTACCATTAACTGGTTTCATTCTTATTTGTTTCAATGTTTGAAATGTTAAATATAGTGAATTAATATGATAATCATCTAAGCCTCAAGGCCTAACCCTAAAACATACATATATCTATGTAATACACCATCAAGGAAAAACCATCATCATAAAACCTAATAAATAGGAACCTCTATGTCACATGAAACAGTCCATCGATCTGGCAGTTTCTTTAGTTGGTGAATCATTTATTTTTAATCTTTTCTGTGACTTAGCTAAAATACTGATTTACTGCCAATCCACAAAAATTAAAAAGATATCAGCTTATAGACATGGGCTTTGCTTCAAGATTCAGACACAGTCAGAAAATTGAGTCTGCTTGAATATGTAGCCTTCACGCCTCTATTAGCATTTATTCAACACATTTATATACAGTGACTGTTATGAGCTAGCCCATGTTCCAAGAGCAGCAGATAAAGTGAAGGGGCTGATCTCATGATTCTGGCAGAATGAGACAGACAATAAAAACTAAACAAGAGAATGTCCTAGAATAAATGTTCTGTAAACAGCTAGAGTAATGTGATACAGTGACAATGGTCACCTTAGACTGAGTGGTCAAGGAAATCTCTTGGGACTTGTAAGCTGAGACCTGAATTACCAAAAAATGCTCACCGTGAAAAGATCAGCGGAAAGAGAATTTTAGGGACAGAGAGAAGACCAAAGTTTGTGGGGACCAGAGGTAAGGGGGAGAGTATTGACATGTGAAATCCAAAATAGGCAGAGGGACCTTGTAAGGCATGGAAGGAATTTGGAGTTTTCTCTAAGTGAAGGTGGGAAGTTAAGTGATCTAATTTCTGTTTATGAAGATCCCTCTGCTGACTTCATGGAGAATCAATTACCCAGAGGCAGAAGGGCAAATAGGACAAGTATTCCTTGGAAGGGTGATGATGGGTTGGACCAGGTAGAGGTCGAAATAGAGATGTTTCTGCAGGTGGAATCAATTTCACTTGCTAATGATTTGGAGGTGGGAAGTGAGTGAACATGAGGAAGTCCAGACTCATGAATTTTGACTTGAGCCGTGAGGTGGGTAATACTGCTGTTGGCTAAGGTAGAAAAAATGAGGGAGAACAAGTTTGCACTGGCCACTGCATTTGGCAATATGTTGATCAGTCACAGGAGCTTATCAGACACGGAGTCATAGGCTGTATCTGAGAGTGAACTAGACGTGATTTATCAGAGACAATTAACTATAAGCAACTCTTTCAAGAAGTTGTGCCTTGAAGACAAGCTGAGAAATAGGGCAGTAACGACAGAAAGTTTTTACTTTGTTTTATTTTCCTATATGCCATGCCGTGGTTACCTGGTGACCACGAAGTTTTAAGGTCCCCTCAACTTGACTAAACTTCAGCCTTTTTCCTGATAGGCCCCTGACCTCCCTTTTCTGAGAGAATTGACTTAAAAAAAAAGTTATGATTATAAATTCTTTCTCTGACCCTTTGAGATGTGCATCTTTTTAAAGGCTTCTTGTCAATTTCATAACATAAGGTGTCTTTCTCAAGGACTGGGGAGCCATCTCTCTAAAATGTAAGCAAGAAAGATATTACTCCAGTCTCCTTAGTTTCTGAGGGAAGGTAATCACCTAACTTGGGTGGGGGCCCTGATCCAAGCTGCAAAACTACCTCTTGTCAGAAAGATACACAAAGTTTATTAGCAAACACAGGTGGCCTACAGCGTCTTCCTAACGTCCTCCAGCGCTTTCCCCACTGCTTACCCATGCCTTTAAAAACCCACCAGCCTGACTCAGTTGGTAGAACCTGTGACTCTTGATCTCAGGATTGTGAGTTTGAGCCCCACATTAGAGGTAAAGTTTACTGGGGGGGGGGGC